>APFE030521022.1:37672-58995 GCA_000404065.3 Pinus taeda | reverse complement strand
TATTGTTATGAAGAGCCTCTAAAATTTCTTTATCCATAAATTCATCATCATCATAACAATCCTCCAAATATTGAATAAGACTCAAAGAATGTTTACAACAATCTTGGACCAGCAACAAGGAGGGATGACACTCCTTATACATCTCATAAAATTCATCATGAAAATTAGCAAGCAAATATATTGAACCATTTTCCAAACTTTTATACCAAGACCATGATTTTCCTTCTAAAGTGGTCATAAACATCCTCATGAGACAATCTTCAGGGAACTGAGCTTTAAGACTGCGTACATGCATATGAAGCCTAACCAAATGAAGAGAAGCATTGTCTTTCTTTTCATCTTTGAATATTGGAAGATCCTCTAACCAATCAACCTTTGGCATAGGATTTGGAAAACTAGGGATATGAGACCGATTCATAGGTGCATACCTGGCATTCATTCTTACAGTGGAGGTCATCTTGGAACTTCATCAAGCTACTGATCTTATAGCAGTGGAGTCACCTTCCAATTTTTTATTCGATGTGTGGAGTTGCCAAGGTAGTTTTGTAGCCTCAAAAAGATGTCTGAGCTCCTGCTACCTTCAAAAGTTCAACCTCTTAATTTTGGGAATGAATAGACTTTAGGCTCCCAGCAGACGCACCAAAATGTTATCTCAAAACCAGACCCTAATAGGTTGCTGATCAGGTAGACTTTAAGTAACTCTTTCAAACCTACTTTAGGTTGAGGCTTAGCCTCCCCAACCCGAGAGGGCTATCTCACAAGATTAAAGATTTGGATAATGAATAAGATGGCTAACTCTATGAAACAAAATGAACAAGTATAAGAAGTTGAAACAAAATTAGAAAGTATCCATTAGGATTATGGAGTCAAATATGCTTCAGTAGTGACAGTAAGGTTAGCTTTACATAGAAGTCAGGGCATTCAGAATCCAACATATGTAGAACACACAAAACACATAGAGGGCCAACACAGTTTACAAATGTATGAAGGAAATTAGAGCACTGTTAGTGATTTCTAAGTAATCACACATTCATAACACTGTAGATAATAGGAAAAAGACAGAATAGAACATTCAGAACATCGAATTCATTCTGATTCCTAAGAAGCAAAGCCAATAGTATATTACTAAAAAATAGAGTCTTTACACAAAGCACAATATGGGAGCTTTTCTGAATAATTTTCCAACCCCCTATACATCAGATGTTCTGTTGTATATAGAGCTCTTTACATAACTGATATTCCTCCTTTGGCATGAGGGGAACTTGAATTCATCTTATTATGACACTTATTAACACTTTAAACTAACTATTAAATGCAACTAACTGCTAACTGGAAGTTCTAGAAACCTAAGACAATTAGGAGTTTAACTCCACATCATGTTGGTGATAGTATTTATTACAATAAAAAATCGTTCTCTGACAACTGGTCTCCTTCAATTTAGCTTTGGTGGATGTTTGAAGCTCCTTGATGGACCTTAATGTCTTATCTCTTTACTATTGCTGGAAAGTAGGAAACTACCCCTATTTTTCTGCTTTTGGTTTCCTCAAGGATATTCGAAACCAATTAACCATGTTGTTCTTCTTTGATTACACAAAAATATATTGGAGTGCCACATTCTTCATGTGATGTAGTCCTTTCCCATACACCTGTGTGAAGACAAAACCTCTTCAAAGCTGTTTGAAATTTCATGGACAATACTAACAGTGATCATTTGTATAAAAAAAAGCTTAGAGTTCATATATGTTTCCTCCGCTTGTTTTGCCCTTGCTGGTTACTTGCACATTGTAAATGATCTTTTTCTGAAATTCCCTTTCAAAAAAAAATTCCCCTTGGTCACTCAAAATTGGTCGACTGAGTTATATTATGCAGCTACAGCAGTTTCATAGCGCGCTACGAAACTGTTGTGCATTGGGCATCACCTACAGTAGTTTCGTAGCGCGCTATGAAACTGCTGTGTAATCACAAAAACACAATTCTAATGCCAAAATTTGACTATCTTGAGCCTCTTTATATTGAAATGTCCCTTTTCGTGTGCCCTACAACTGTTCAAAACTGAATGTAGAGGAACCACTGTTTAAGGAAAACTTCAAAAAGGTAAATCATCAAAATTTAGGACTTAACCTTGTTTGCTGTGTGATTTTCCTTAGCTAAGGAAATCCTTTTTTCTGGCTTAGTTGTATCTTCAAATCCTCAATTTTCCTCTTCATAATTATGATTTTGGGTCTGAGCCTATTATTACTCCATACGATGTATCTTGCCTTGCTTAATTGAGGAACTGCCTCGCTAGAATTTGATGAAGATTTCTGATCTCTGCTCACCATTGGCTTGTTTGCTCAAACTAAGAATTGTATCAAATGTCTGTTGCATGAACACGACCAAGATCAGCATGAATATGTCCGGAATCAATTAACTCTTCCCTTACCCTTTTTCTTTGAAATTTTGTCAGTGATAACAATGTTGATAATTAGGATTTGTTGTTGAAGTGACGATGAGCTGCTCTCATTCTTGATGCAATGATAATATTCAACGGTTGGTTGCTTGTGTATCAACTATGCTTCTTTGGCACACAACTTTAGGTGATGAGGAGGATATGTTCTTGAAGTAACGCCACACCTACAAGAAGATCAACCCAAATGAAATGACAACATCAAAATTTAAAATGTAAATTCTCTATGCCCAAACACTCACCTTTGCCTACAATCAAGAGTTAGTGCAACACAAATTGACTGAGATAATCATATAATGCATACTTGGGCTACCTGCAATCAGAGTCACATAAAAATTTGAAGCAATTATAAAAGAAACACAAAAGTGCTACCTGTGAAACTTATTTAGACCTAAATATTCAAATAATCCTAAATGACCCTAATGAGAACACATAGACAATGTTTCCATACTTGAGTTATGATAAAAAAATTCCTGATTCAAAATTTGTCTCTATCCAGACCTTTACATGTAGCTATAATACCTAGGCAAGTCCAAATTTCCAATGCATAAAAAAATGACTCTTTCATTTTGCAATTTGATCTATGACAAAAATTCTTGAAAGAAAATAATTTATGCATGGAAAATATAATAAATTAAAGGGAATAACCCTCAATGATCCAACTTTTGAAATTATCCCTAATACAAATTTTGATGAGAAAAACTCATCCTATGATACATGCTTTTTTTCTGCATCAAGCGACACAAGACAAGTCAAAAATACATATACCAACTGAAACTTACCTTAATACCTGAAGTGATCTGAGGTTCCAATAGAACTTGATAAGTGGAATGTTGTATGATAAGCCAGAGTAATTTTGGACAGACCCTTCAATGAGTGATCCAGAATAATGATTTTTATCCTTAATGAGACGAACAGAGGCTTTAAAGATTAATTCACAATAGAGATAAACTTCATGACATATTTGGATTGGAGATAGGGCCTAATATGTATATCCCTTCCTATCGATGATAGAATTGATCTCCTCAAGGATAGTTGAAGGCATTCAAAGTAGTATATCACAAAAATTTTCTTGTATGTTCCTTAGCATATTTGAAAATTATTTCTTAGTTCTTTGATGGAACGACATCAATTTTTTTAAATCCTAACTTTTAATAGATATTTGTGTTGTAGGAACCTTGTTCCCTAAGTAAGGCCGAGAAGGCATAGACTAGGAAACCTATAATAAAAATATGTATCCTAACCCTATCTCCCTATTAATTTTGTGTTGTAGCTCCTTAGGGTGGTTGAGAAATTCAGAATGTATTTTCCAAATTATTTGTTCAAAAATACATACATTTGAAAGTGTATTAGACCTCCCTTTTATAGATGATGCATGGTCTAAGTATGGCTCCAATAATTAATGTTGGAGGTTGATTAAAAAGATATTAACTTAATAAAAATGAGTATCTTGAATCCTAAGCTATAATGTTGTTGGCCATAAGTAGGAGACAATTTATTTAAGATTTTTTATTTTTTTATTATTTTTTTTTTATTTTTTAAAATAAAAAAATGTCTCCTAGGATGATGCCCACATTAACCTAATTAATTACCCTTAATTAATTAATTACTAACCCTTATTAATACTTGTCTAGAAAAAATTTCAATTCCACTAAAATTTTGAAATCAATGATTGGCTTAGTGCATATGGTCCTACATAGGTTGTAAAGTCAAAGATTGGTTTATTGCCTTTGGTTCTTGAAGTTCTTTCAACTTATACACAATGAGATTGTGACGAGAATTATTGTCATATATAAAAAACCATAGGTGAATTAATGATAAGGTTTCAATTCAATACCCTTTGGGGTTTTATCCCACAAAATGAGGTATTCAACTTAAAATGAAAATAAATTTCAAACCGTAAAGAAGTTTGTGGGGTACCAAATATCATCAAAAATATCTTTTCGAGGAGAATCTAACTAGATTGAATAGGAGACAAAAACCACAAATTTCCATGCAAAATTTTCTCACAAAGATCAGAGTAGCTCCTGGTGCTACTTGGGTTGACATTAATGAAAACCACCTATCATTAGCTCCTGCTCTCCCACTGAAGAATTCAACCCTTAACACCCTTGCGGACCTCTTTTATTGTTCAACAAACCCCTCCTTTTACTGATTTAATAGTTAATATTGTATTAATAAATGGGGACCCTTTATAAAAAATCCTCCAATAAATTTATAAATAATATAAGATGTCAAGCCAAATCCCTTTATGAATAGTAATTCTTGCTTTATCACATATCGCTAGATCGTGTGTGTGAAGGGTTAATTAACAAACCGAGATTTGTGAATTGCGATAAGAAGGGATCATTGTAATAAACTAATGGTATCATTAAACTTTCCTTTTAAAACTAAGACATAAAGTATTACTTGTAGAATAAAGTTCCTATTGCAATCACATATCGGCATTCACCAAAAGCAAAACTAACAAAACCTTTGGAATTTGTGATTTGCGATATTGCGACATAACAAGCCAAAACTTATCGCATCGGACGCTTTACTCAAAGGCCAATCTTGTAAACTATGAAAATTTTGCGAAATGCGATATGACCCAGACCCGATGGAAGTATGTGATTAATGTTATAAACATTGATTAAGTTTGGCGCATAGTAAAAGGTCACTTTATGCAATAAACATTTATTTAAGCAAAATGTGCTTTAAACGATAAAAGGTACTCCGCTTACATTGCATCTCGCAGAATTCTAAACAACTCCAAAATAATGCATCAACGAAAATGTGATATTGCAATTTGCGATATTGCGATACTATTTATTGCAATTGCATAATCAGAATTTCACACTTTAAACTCATTACATTAAATTTTTTCCTCACACATTTGCGATGTGATGGCTTAAATGAATAATAAAGGACACAATAAAATATATTAGTACATATTTAATGAGTTTTGATGGCATTTATGTCTAAAACGGCTCGATATGATTTGATATATTTCATCTGCATTTTTGAATAAAAGCTTCTTCCTTGCCACCTTTCAAAATTAATTGTATCATTGAATATTCACTATCATTTTCACTCTGCGTTTATTCGATAATCTCCATTGCTCCATTGCAAGGAACCTTCAAAGAAAACGGCATTAGAAATGATGGAAAAGAAGGGAAAGTATACTACATCTGAGAAATTATACATGATATCACTTTTCTCCGATACCACCTGCAACAAAGATGAAGGAACCACATCATGGGAAGCTATGTATAACGTAAGAAGAGAAATCCAGGCAACTAGAAATGAAGGCAACAAATGATGCCCAAGAATCATCTGACGCTTCTTACTTTGAAGTAGCATGTTCATTTTTACATAGAGTAGCTGCAAGACCTAAGATATTACCATACAAATATATGGTAAAATGGGTAATTGATGATTAAATGCCTCATACAGAACTTTCAGGAACCAAGCAAACGAGGTCATGGGGTCTTTCACACTAGACAATCTGTGCTAGATGTACCAGCTACCAGAGCCTCAAAAGCTCTATAACAAAGATTTGCTTGAGAATTTCACCAAAGAGAATGAGGACCCATTGGGCATTACACAAACCTAGAGGTTAGGCGAAGGAAAATTCAAATGGGAGAAATTTGGTATGTACCTGATTGCATCCCTCTCTGCCCCACATAATTTTGCAGATTATTTGGTAAAGCTGATAGTACCAAATTTTCTATAGAGTGGCTTCCATTAATTGATGTAGCAGTTAACACAACAATTATGAACTAGAGTAATATTTTATCAGACAATTTAGCAATGACTATTAGGGAATATAGACAAAAGAGAAGTGTTTCATCAAGAATATTTCCTCCTTTTTATATGAGTGCTTATGTTATGGACGCCATTTGTTTTTGTTCTCAATTTCCAAACATGGGTTGGAAGTGGACTGTATATAACCCTCTCCCCATCCATGTATACAATAAAATCTTGTGGGAATCCCAATTCCATCCCATTTTTACAAAATGTGCAAAGCTATTATGCTGCCTATTCATAAAACCATTTTTGATAGAACGACCCCCAGGTTTTCCGAAGAAGCCAAGATAGACATGTTTCCAGTTGCAAGATGGTTTGGAGAAGAAATGTTCAATAACATCAAAGTTTTTGGGAGCATCGCTACTCCGCATGTCCTCCCATATTATGTTACAGATAAGCTATTGGCTAGAGAGGTTGCTTCGCAGACAAAAAGGTAGGGTGGTTTAACCAAAGCCACGAGGGAACAAAAGAAAGCCATTTGGCCAGCCTTCCCATTAAAATGTGGCGCTTTTGCACTACATGACTATGGGCATGCAATAAAAGAAGCAGAGATTGTTATGTCTCTAATATTTTCCAAAGTTCCAGGGAGGTAGTATGACCCAATTCAAGTTGCTAAAAACTTTATGAGTATGGTTATAGTCAAACAATTTACTCATGAAGAGGATGCCTTTGATGACCTCTTTCAAGGAGCGGAAACATTTGCACAGGTCCTACATTCAACATCATTATAGTTAAGCCTGGATAATATTAATTCTTTTCATGTATATATGAATAAAATAATATTAAAGGCCCCATTAGACCTATTACAAATCGAACTAATAAGAGGAGAAAATCCTAGCATAAGCATGGAGGGAAGTTCAAAGGAAAATTTTGATGAGGAAACACAAGAGAAGTTGACTCATGAGTCAGAACAGTCAGAAAAACAATCTCAGAATGGAGAAGGAAATCCTAATGAATATTTAGAGAAAGATACAAAGGGAAGTCCTATGGAAATGACCGAACAAGCCTTGGCCAAGAAGTAGATAGAGGCTAGTTCCACTTTAGCTCAATCAGGGAAGGTTCTAGTCATTGACCTAGACAACGAATGGGAGAAATTCAATAAGAAGCTCCAAAAAGGCACATCTTTAAACTTATGTGCTATCTCTGTTTTTAGGGTGGTGAATATTTATGCATGAGACAACTATGAGGAGTAATTATGCTTTCAAGGTGTGAAATTGTATAGCTTGTGGTTCAGGTTGTCTATGCTATACATTTTGCATGATGGAAGAAATTGCATCCAATGAGGCTCTTTTAGCTAATTTTTCATATTGCATAAGATATATGTGTTAGAAATACATTTGACTATGGCATTAGGAATATGATAATGATATAGGGAAATTCTGGCTACAATATACTTATGATAACATTTGCATTAATGCTGATATGGATTTAGCAAAGGAAGGAAGCCTTTATGCAAAATCTTGTCCTATTGAATGCCTATGTTTGATTGTTCCTCTAAGTTGTAATACATGCATAAAGATTGATTTATAAGGTAGTATTAAAGTCTATTAATTGAATCTAAAGGTCCACATCATGGATCTAGTAAATCATGGGAGGAGTTTGTAGTATTGTGCCCAAGGGGTATGTGACAAAAATGGAGCATGAAACCCACGCTTGAAAATAATATTTTTCTTTCTTATTTTGTTTGTTACATAAGATATACATAATGACATGAGTACAATGGAAATTATGAAGACCAAAACTAGTTACATTTTCCAATACTCCCTGTTAACTAGGGAGGTATTCATAATTGTACAACCAGTACAAGGATACTCTCAAACTGAAAATTTCTCATAATAAGAGTCAGATTGATAAGCCATATTTAAGCATGAACATCAAAACCAACATTGTCAAATATTTATATAGCAAGGCCTTGACTAACAAGCACTAACTCTCCACAAGATTAGAGCACAATGCTGGGAGCCTTTTCATGAGACACCACACTACCTCTCAAGGCACATACCCCATCTAGATTTTCACTAGGTATTTCCTTCTAGGACTATTCTTATCTTTGATTCCCAATCCTAAAATAATATTGGTCCTGTTATACCACTCTTGTCTTGGATACCTTGTCCAATCCTCAAAGAGTGTCGGTCTATGAGACTATTTCCTATCTCGGATTCTCAATCCTCAAGGAGTACCAGTCTGAGATGATTTTCCAATCCTCCATTCTCCATCCCAATGCCTTCACTATATTTATAGTTGTTAGTCTTAGCATAGTGCATGACACATGGAGAATACAATTTCCCATATCACGTCCTCTTAATTAGGCAAGTGATCATCATTCTCTCTCAAATAGGGAATATATCCAAGCTCCCTCTCAACTAGGGAATAATGTCCATAATCTTCATCTGTGCCTTCATTCAAAAACTATTTTTCTTCTTGTGGATATCATGGTAGTATCTTATAAGGGCTCCTCCTTTGGTATTACTATATCATATTTGAACTTCGGACTTCCTTGATATCAATGAGCCAACCTCTTTTTCAATTCATTTTCATGACAAGGTTCGTGCCATCACTTTCCTTCAATCATCAATGACATTCAATAGTATATTCTAAAACTAATAAATATAGAGCTTAGCCATAGCTTCCTCTAAACATCAGGAAAGTCATCTTCGTCATCATTAAAATATGACCATCAGGCTATCTCGAGACTTGATACTTTTCCTACTAATGTGGTGTGCACTTTGCCATGTTTCTATCATACATTATTCTAATCCATTATCAATATCACACACTCATTCCATTTTTTATTTTAATTGAGTTGAAATCAAATAGTTCCCAACTATTATATTTATTCCTGTAACATATATTTCCAAGTAGAAAAATATTATCCCAACCAAACCATCGATATTAGATCAATATCAAAGTTACCATATCATGATAATTTTTTGTCAATATGTCACGTTTCTGCTAGTTTCTCTTTCTTATGTCAACATCCTTTATTATGGTCCATCTCATGCTAGAGTCTTTTCCATGCTTCTAGTCTTTCAATCACCCATCAACAAGATTTATTCACATAACAAACCAAACAAGCTTCTATGTTATGTTCATTAGAGTTTCTTAAACTTCCTCTGAAGTTATAGTATTTTATACTTAAAGAGACCATGTTTTTGAAGGGATGAAAGGACTAATTTATAGGGGAAACAATGAATGGAGGCCACCTTCTGAGGCAACAGAGGGCTAGATAAAGCTTGTTGAGGTAAAAATGGGTTGATTTCTACTTTTCAATGGTAGAAAATTGACCTAGTGAAATAGTTGGAACTATAGGTAACCCAAGCGGCCATGAATAGGGGGGCACAAGGAATTATTAGGGGTGAAAGTTAACTTTAAGGATTTTTGATAGGGGTTTGACAACAACTATAATTTAAATCCTAGAAACTATTGTTTAACATGAAATACTTGTGGGGAGATTGTTGATCCTATAAGTATGTTAATTACTTAATGAATGAACCCTACTTTATAATAGTCACTTGTAGAATCTACTATTGTTTGGGTTCTTTCCTTTACTATTATTGCATTCAATAAAAAGTGCCACTATTTCATAGATTGTTGAACATTGCATTATTTTTATAAGGTACAATTATTTCATGATTTATAGAAAGCTATAGCTTAGAATTACATACTAAGGGCTACCTTCTCAAGAGGTTAATTAGATATATTTACATGCCACCTCTCATTGCTTCTATCCACCTTTCCACTACCAATGTACAACTTCACTGCTCATGTCGACCACTTTTGTTAGCTACTTGTTTAGGGGAATTCGATCACCATATTAGGAATAGAATTTCTCTATCGATAATCTATGCATAACCTCTATTGGCGAATTATGCATAATCACTTCTCTTTTCTACTAATGAAAAGTTACATCTGCAACTATATAATTAAACAATTACATAGAAAGGTATGTCTAAAACTGAAATTTTCTACTTCTTAACATAAAATCAACAATAGAATATGCATACAAAATTCACATGTAACTATGCTTACCTTTTGTCTGTGCTAGATAATGTTAGGTCCTTGTGAGTGCCATTTATTTGAGTTTATTCACATGCTACTAATTGGCATCAAATTTAACAAATCCCAACTATTGCAATTCAGTAAAAACCTTGATTGTGACATAAGACCTATAAAAAACAAAACATGCAATGAAAACCCAAAATGACAAAAATCACATTGTAATTACCTTGCAACGATAAAAACAAAACACTATAATATTAAATGAATCATTTCAAATAATTCTATTGAACCTTAGTTGTGAAAACTCTTAACCTCAAACACTTGGGAACCATTTTAAGGGAAAATCTAAAATGGGTGTAAAAGTACCTATGTTACAAGATGTTGGGGATCCTTTTGTGAATCCTTAAGTTCCTTTACAATCCTTTTATATGCCATAGTAGCGACTTTGAGTGTTGTAGAAACACTTCACTATCCTATTATAATTTAGTAACTGAATGATCCACCAAAGTTATGAATAATGCAACCGTTAATGCTAGGAATAATGCACATATGCCACTCCAATTCCCATTATATTCCGACATCTAGACATATATAAATAAGTGTTTGTTATTTTTTATGTATAAAGCTTGATTCCACTTCCATAGTGGTTGATTTCTCTTCACACCCCCTTCCCATTGTCACTCTTGTTGGTCGATAAAAGGTGCCTTTTAGAAGTCCTAGTTATCGTCACATTAATTATCAATCCAGGAAAGTCTTCTTATTTCAAGAGTGTACACAGTATGTGGCTGCTATTTAACTCAAAGAGTAATGCTCCTAAATTGAGTATAGATCTTTTAAATACAAGAGTAAACAGATGTATCTAGTAAATTCCAATTGCAATTAAAGAAAACTCAATACTTTAACGAAATCAACTCTTACATTCATTAAAGTAACAACAATCATCAGTTGAGAGTACAATAGTGATAAATCATCCCTCTTTAATTGATTTAATCTAAATCAAACCCAATCCTCAATAATTAATCTTAAACAGTGAATGATCTCAATTTGAGAGTTTCAACAATGATAGTTAATACTCTTTACAGTTGATGATATCAATCAGAGTATTTATCTAAGTAACTTGATCTGAAATGAAGGTAAACTGAATCAACGACAATACTATAAATTATATAAAACAAAGAGATTCTGTTAAAACTGGAAAGTAATAAACAATGAAGCGATAAAATCACAGAAAGCAAGAATACTATCAGACCATCACACTTGCGAAAATTGGAAATGTATGACACAAGAAAAGTAGTTGAATCCACTAGAGGCCGGACCCTTAGTCACTAGCGAACACTGCTAGGTTACTTCAGGAAACACGAAGGAACAACAACTTTACTTATATATTTATCATCAAACTGAATAAGCATTACAATAAATTCGTGTTCTTCTCGACAGTGAGAGTCTGTAATTGCAATTACAATTCCAATAATACATAAATTTCTCCCTTTTTCCCTCTTACAAGACGTCTCCTTTTATAATAGGAAAGGGTAAAAAGATAAATGACAAACACAAACCCTTAGGATATTTCGATATTGAGGGATTTGCAACAGTTTTCCATCTTCAAACATCATTTCCCTTCTTGCACTAATTCTGTTGATTTGCTTAAAGCCTTATTTGCAACTGTCGCGTTCCTTACTTAGCTAGTCGATTTTTGTTGTTCCTTCATAGGGAATAACACTTGTCCCTTTTGTTGTTTTCTTGCATAATGGAAGGTAATAATTCACCAAATCGTAACTGCAGATAATTTCTTTATTTCTTACCGTGATTCCTTAATAGATTAGCGCATTGAGATATAGAAAGAATAATAATAAAGGAAAAGGATGATGAGTTTAACAGTAAATTCATACATTCTCCATGACCCAACATACTCCCCTACTTACCCTTTTTCATGTCCTCATGAAAATCATGTAGTTTGTATGTAGAGCAGTCAAAGAATAAGCTGGAGAAGGAATGTCGTAAAGTGGTCTAAAACCATGATTCTTGGCCAAGAGATCCAAGATGTGCCCTATTTGTCCTTCAAGCAGTTCATATATAGCCCAATAGCCTTCAGCAGGATACCAAACAATAGGGTTGCGGGATCGACAACCTAGCCAATATGGACCTTCTCTTAAGATGAGATTTCTATACGTGACAAAGTGTTCTGCAACCAATTTAAAATGTTTATAATTAAATGGCTCTCTATTCTGTACATTTCTATTGGAAGTTTTCCACCTGAACTTGGCTACAGCCAAGGAGCTTTCCTGAATGGAGAGGAAGTATTCTACTCCCTTCTGGACAATCTTTTTCTGAATAGGCACCAGAATTTTGATTACTCCTTCCCTTTTCATCAAACTTTTGTGACTGGCCAGCATTAGTAATGGGTGTTTTGGTTCACCTCTGACCTAAAGGTCTAGTCCATTCTCCTACCTCCGGAACATGTTATGAGCCTTGAACCATTTCAGTTGATTAACAATGAATGAAATAAAAGCTTGGAATTGCACGTCCCCCACAAAAGGACTGGGGTTCTTTTCAACTTCTTCCTCTAATACAAAATTATGTAGGTAAAATTCACATAGCAATCACTGAACTTTTACCCCATGTTGTTTGCAACAGTTTATGA
Organism: Pinus taeda; assembly: GCA_000404065.3. NCBI lineage: Eukaryota > Viridiplantae > Streptophyta > Pinopsida > Pinales > Pinaceae > Pinus > Pinus taeda. The sequence continues at coordinate 46,120 of APFE030521022.1, read as the reverse complement.
AATTCTCCATTGTTTTTAATTCTATCAGTTTTCCAGCCCTGACAACTTTGATTTTCAGCTGCAAGTATCTTTCTAGCAAAAATCAAGCATAATTGTTGGTAGGGGATTTGCATGCCAAGACATCAGTGTACAGTGAGCAAATAGTATCCATTTGACTCATGACCTTCTATAATATGAGCTTCATTTTCTCAATTCTTTCCTCTTCCTTTCGGTATTTATCGAAGGCCTCATTTTCTGATGTATTCATGTCCTGAAGTTTCCTCTGTAATTCCTGGTATTTCTGCTGGGAGACAGTTTCTAGCTCAAGCTGTTCTATGGTAAGCCGAGCCTGTGCCAGATCTTCTTGAAGATTCACTATACTAGGGTCATTGCTCGTCATGATACCTTTGGCTTGAGTATTTGTTTGCGTACTCCTACTATGAGAATGGATACCTATTGTTTGTGTTTCTTTATTGTGGGAGGCTGAAGCCTCTGTCTAGGCAGTCATGTTCTAGGAGGGTACCACATCCGTATGAATAGCTAAGTCATAAAAGGTATAGCCTCTGTTTGGGTGGCTGCTTCTGCAAAAGTTGCAAGCTATTCCTTAACAACTAGAGTGAGTATGGGCTCAATTTGAGTCCTTGTAACTTTTGTTTCATGTAATTCAGTTTGAACAATTGCATTTATTGTTTTCGGGGTTTTGTCTGGAACCTTCCCCGCTGCTATTTTTCTTATCTTTCGCCTGAGCCTTTTTACTAATTTCTGCAGCCTCTGTTGTTCCTTCCTAAGCTTTTTAATTTTTTTCTTTTTCTTTTTAGGAGGAACAATTGTTCTGCTAATCATCTCTACTCCTAACGAGCTCGATTGCGGATCTTGGCTTTTTTCTATAAGAGTTGTGTCCTTTCACTGGTTTGTTTCTATTTCTCCTGTTTGGCCTACATTTTCTGTATTTAGGCCTACCTGACTGGGTTCTCCTAGAGGCATATCACCAAATTGGTTTACATCTTCTTGAGTGGTCTCTGCCCTTGTTTCTACTTTGCAACTTATGTTTTCTGATATAATTCTATCATTGCTAGAGTTCTGTGCACATTGGGTTGCTCCAATGTTCAAATTGAGTGGGCTTTCAGGCTGTATGAAATCATTCATATTGGCCAAAATTAGGGCCAATTCTATATCATACAGTAAATCACCTAGTGGGCTTGATGTTGAGGGGAGTTTTGATTAATCTCTTTCTTCTTCTTTAGAATGCCTTGATTCTTCCTCATGGTCTGACTCATGGTTCTCCTGGCCTTCTATCTGTAATTGTTGTTCACTTCCTGGGCTAGACAATTCTATGGACTGGCTGATACTGCCCTTGGGGTTTTCGGCTACTTCTAAGTTTGTCCTCACCCTAGCGGAATGTTTGCGCCTTTGGGGAGTACTTGCTGTAAGGGTAGTCCTTCTCCTTTTTAGAATAAGGTTAGGCACAAGCAGAGCTAGGCCCCCTTCAATGGAAAATACTAATTCCTCCAAACTTGATTGCTGTTGGGTGAGGTTGTAACTCGCTATCAGCCTAATCAAGCAGTGGTGGCTCATGACTGTTTCTACATGGCGGGAAATTTTTATGCTATGAGCAGTGTCATGCAATAGGAAATTCAAATACGCAGGTAGATTCGTAGAACTTTTTTGTTTCAGAATTACTAAAAGTTTAAGTTGACGCGGCCTTACCACGCCTTTTTGCCCGTCAAATGTGCTGTAGTTCTGGATGACTTTGGCTAGTTCTACCCACGGTTCTCCAAGGGATGATGGTCGAACTCCTTTTCCTTTGACGATCAGGTCCTGTTCCTTATGCTTAAAGACTACAATGGCATCCTGCAACTTCAATATTTTATTAGCCCATATGAGTCCTTCTGCAGGTAATCCAGACACTTCAACTATCACTGCATCTGTCACTGTGATTTGCCTTCCTCTTATCATAGATTTTTTGTTCTGTAAGTTCTGTAGGAATTCAATAGTAATTGCTTCGTTGGGTTGTCGAAATCGTGTGAAATATGTTATCCATCCAGCTCGGCCTAGAATTTCTCTGGCTGCATCAGAAACAGCCAGTATTAGGAGTTCCCTATGCGTTGTTCTTCCTCCCATACTTCCTGGATTCTACAAACAATTAATATAGCGTAGATATCACAGCAATAGACAAAGCCGAGCTATGGAACAACAAGTTGTCATAATGGTTATTTCAAATGATACTTTACAGGCATAAATATCATTATCTAGGACTTGCTATTGTACCACATACTCCGTAATCATGGAATGTTGTATTTCCCTACACAATCGAATAAAGGACTGACATGCCTGCATAACTACACTAGAGGTTGCTCCTCTCCCTTGTTAAAAATGATAGATAGCCTTCGACCGAATGAATGAAGGAATGACGTGCTGGTGGCAAAGTACATGGGCGATAAAAGTGGGAAGGTAGGCCTATTAATGATAGGATTGCAAAAGATATCGGAGTGCTGAAATCAATGCATCTAACGAAAATTATGAATAAGTGTGGAGATGTCGTGAAGTGATTCGAAAAGGAAAAAGGACATCTAATGCTGGAAAGATACTTTGTCGTCATCATTCCACTTAAACTACTATGATTGATTTTTAAAAGATATCACATGCATAAAGGTTCAAAAATAGATTAGGAACATAGTCTCTCTATAGTAAAGGTAAAAATTAAGAAAATGGAGTTATAATAACTATTGATGTTGAAAATACGACTCTAATACCATAAGAAGAGCTTCTGTTGCCCGCAGGTGTTTATAACCTCGACATAGTTTCTTTTTCACCCTTTGGAACCATGATCCTCTATGTATAATTAGGGAAGTGCATTATGATGTTAGAGTAGAGACCAATGTGCTGGCTTGGTAACCAGATGAACACATTGCCATTCACTGGGAAGGAGTGAAAGGTGTGTAGGCTGTCTCGTGATGAGACCTCTTGTTCCAAGGATTTTATTTTTCTGATGCATCCATTGGATCATATCCTTGGTGTGGTGGCCATAGTGGGAATGCCACTTTGCTACTCCCTTATGATCATGGTAGACTGGCTCATGATGAGACCCCCTATCCTCCATCTAAAAATCATAGCATTGTTAGTATATATATGTATATATATATATATATATCTTAGACAACACTTCCTATTTATATATAGAGGGTGGCTCAATGCTCCTTAAGAGTAGGAATGGTGGAAGAAGTCTGAACATATCAATAGAAAAAAAGTATGCCCTTCACCTTATTTGATGATAATGAATAGAGAGAATTTTAGGGGTTAGGGAAGAACCAACATGGTAGAAATAATCAATCAATTCGATTTATAGTGAAAATAAGGACAGTGAAGCGATATAGATGGTTTTATCCTTCCTTTTTCGATCAATACAAAGCAATCTCATTAAAGATGATAATATTTGATTTGCTTGTTCCGGTAAACTTCAAATTTTGTATCCTTTCATATATATTTGTATACTTTCCCTATAGAGGATCATAAGGAGTGAAATAATATTGACAGAGTGCTTATTTCCTAAAGAAAACCTCACAAAAAGAGTGTTGTTCCTTATAGGGAACAACAAAAAAAAGACACACAAAATGGTTTTGTTCCTTAGAGGGAACAACAACTATTCCTTGTAAGGAACATTAAATGAAAAATACACACAGATGGTGTTGTTCCCTGTAGGGAACAACAAAAAGATATATACAGGAAAGTGTTGTTTCGTATAGGGAACAATAGCTATTCCTTAGGAGGAACAACAAGAAGGAAAACTACACACCGAAACTATTGTTCCTTAGAGGGAACAACAACCATTCCCTATAGGGAACAACAAAGGAAATACATGCCGAAAAAAAAACCATTGTTCCTTAGAGGGAACAATGGATATTCCTTAGAGGGAACAACAATTGTTCCTTAGAGGGAACAACAGCTGTTCCTTATAAGGAACAACGAAAAGAAAGAAAAAATTGGATGAAAAATTGTTGTTCCTTAGAGGGAACATCAGTTGTTCCTTGGAGGGAACAACAAAAAAATGAATATGCATGAAATTGTTGTTCCTTAGAGGAAAGAACAGTTGTTCCTTAGAGTGAACAACGACTGTTCCTTAAAGGGAATGATAGTTGTTCCTTAGATGGAACAACGGAAAAACAAAGACACACAAAATCGTTGTTCCTTAGAGGGAACAATAGTTGTTCCTTAGATGGAACAATGAGAAAACAAAGACACAAAAATGTTGTTCCTTAGAGGGAACAACAACTGTTCCTTAGAGGGAATAACACGAAAACAAAAACACACAAAATTGTTGTTCCTTAGAGGGAATGGTAGCTGTTCCTTAGAGGGAACAACAATTATTCCTTAAAGTGAACAACATGAAAACAAAAACACTCGAAACTGTTGTTCCTTAGAGGGAACGGTAGTTGTTCCTTAGAGGGAACAACAATTGTTCCTTAAAGGGAATAGCACGAAAACAAAAACACACAAAATTGTTGTTCCTTAGAGGGAACAACAACTATTCCTTAGAGGGAACAACAATTGTTCCTTAAAGGGAACAACATGAAAAAAAAAACACTCAAAACAGTTGTTCCTTAGAGGGAACGACATGAAAACAAAATCACTCAAAACAGTTGTTCCTTAGAGGGAACAGCAGCTGTTCCTTAGAGGGAATAGAAACTGTTCCTTAAAGGGAATAGCACGAAAACAAAAACACACAAAACTATTTTTCCTTAGAGGGAACGACAGCTATTCCTTAGAGGGAACAACAACTATTCCTTAAGGGGAACAACACAAAAATAAATACACACGAAACTATTGTTCCTTAGAGGGAATGATAGCTGTTACTTAGAGGGAACAACAACTGTTCCTTAAAGGGAACAACAAAAAACAAATATACACAAAATTGTTGTTCCTTAGAGGGAATGATAGTTTTTCCTTAGAGGGAACAACAACTATTCCTTAAAGGGGACAACACGAAAATAAATACACACGAAATTTTTGTTCCTTAGAGGGAACGACAGTTGTTCCTTAGAGGGAACAACAACTGTTCCTTAAAGGGAACAGCAAAAAGCAAATCTACACAAAACTACTATTCCTTAGAGGGAACGATAGTTTTTCCTTAGAGGGAACATCAACTGTTCCTTAAAGGGAACAACACGAAAAGAAATACACATGAAACTGTTGTTCCTTAAAGGGAATGACAATTGTTCCTTAGAGGAAACAACAACTGTTCCTTAAAGGGAACAACACAAAAGTCTGCACACAAAATTGATGTTCCTTTAGAGGGAACGATAGTTGTTCCTTGAAGGGAACAACAACTATTCCTTAAAGGGAACAACAAGAAGAAAATTGATACGAACATTATTGTTCTTTAGAGGGGACATCAACTGTTCCTTAGAGGGAACAACAACTGTTCCTTAGAGGGAATCAACAAAGGAAAAGTAGAAAAAAGAGAACCTATATACAATTTATACAAGGAAATTCAATCAAAATAGAAGGAAACTTTATGTGCAAATTTCAAAAACAAATGAATTATTCACTGGGCTGATGTTGTGGATGGGTTGCCCTCCTTAGCAAGAAATTGTTTGGTGGAATCTTCCCGTAATTGTTGGCAAAAGGACTCCCTAGTAAGCGGTTTGTGATAGAGGCATACTCGGTGTCCATTCGATTTAAAAGAGTAGCCAGAGCGATCAATGGTGGCTAATGTGATGGTGCCATTATCATGCACCTTTTGCATCTCATAAGGCCCTAACCATCTGGTTTGGAGTTTTCCTAAGAAATCTTGGAACCTAGAATCATAAAGGAGTTCCCAATCTCCTTCATGGAAGATCTTCTTCTTAATAAGGGCATCATGCCATTTCGTTCTTTGTTGTTGGATCAATGTAGTGTTCTGAAGAGCTGATAGTTAGATTTCATCCAAATCATTGATTTGATGTAGCCTATTAATTTGTGCTTCATCTAAGTTCAAGCCTACCTCTTGAGCTATCCTCAATGTCTGGATTTCAAATTCAATTGGGAAGATAGGTTCTTTGCCAAACACTAGCTGATATGGGGAATATCCCGTGGTATTTCTCCATGTCGTGCAGTATGCCCACAGGGCTTTTGGCAATTGGGTAGCCCAGTCACATCTATGTGATGCAATTATATTTGTGATTATTGTCTCGATTACTTTATTGGTGCACTCTACCTACCCATTTTCCTAGAGGTGGTATGGAGTCATGATTCTGTGCATGATATGATGATTCTTTAATGTTGAAGAAATATTATGTCCTATGAATTGTGTCCCTCCATTCGTGATTATTTCTCTAGGAAAGCCATATCACACGAATAGTTGGAAAAGAAAGTGGATTACCAAGTCCTCTGTTCCCTTGGTAATGCTTCTGCCTCCACCCATTTAGTCACATATTCTGTTGCGACTAGTATGTATGTATTTTGATTAGATGATGGGTTTATTGGACTAATGAAATCTAACACCCATCATTCAAAAGGTTCAATAACTAATTGTGGATGTAGGGGCATCTCATCAGACTGCCTAGGGCATCCCATTCTTTGGCAACTGTCACATGCCTAGACAAACTTCTTGGTGTCTTTAAAAATGGTGGGCCAATAGTAGCCCGTCTGTAAGACTTTGTGACCAGTCCTGCAGTTTGCAAAATGTCCACCACAAGGCCCATCGTGGCAAGCTTTCAGATGTCAAAGACTTAGTCTTCCCTGACACATCTTCAAATGTGCATATCGGCCCCTGTATGAAATAAATATCCCCTGATCCAAGAGAACCGAGTGCTACGCTGTACTATTTATTTTCTTTCATTAAGCGTCAGGTGCTTGGGTAATTTTCCCATTTTTGGGTAGTTTGCGACATCTGTGTACAAATGGTGTTTTCACGGTGACAGTGAATAAGTGTCCATCAGGGAACTGGTCTTCTACTGCTACTGAGTCATCTGCCTTTGCAATTCGTGAAAGGAAGTCTACTACTGGATTTTCTTTTCCTGGTCGATTTTTGATAGTTATGTCAAATTCCTGCAAAAGAATCAACCATCTTGTCACTCATCCATTTGTAACAGGTTTATTAGCTAGATATTTAATATCAGAGTGATCAGTATACAAAACCACATGGTATCCTATTATATAACGTCTGAATTTATTGATAGCATAGATTACAACCAAAAATTCTTTTTCAGCCATGGTATAATTTAATTCAGTAGGAGATAGATTTTTGCTGATGTAGTATATTGCATATGGCTTTTTATCTTCCTCCTAGTCGAGAACTGCTCCAATGGCTGTGTCTGAAGCATCGAATGAAATCTGAAATGTCAAATCCCAGTTTGGGCCCCGTAATACTGGGGCTGTTGATACAAGCCATTTTAAATCTTCAAAGGCAATGTCACATATGTTAGTCCAAATGAAATCGATATTTCCTGTTAATGCATATAACGGTGCAACAATTTGATAAAAGTTCTTTATAAATCTTCTATAATAGCCAAAAAATCCCAAGAAACTGCGTACCTCAATTTGTGTGGAAGGGGTAGGTATTAAAAGAATTATTTGAATTTTTGCTGGATATACCTGGATTCTAGCTATCGAGATATAGTGACCCAAGATGAGGCCATCGGTCATCATCATGTGGCATATTTCATGGCTTAAATAGAGCCTGGTGGCAATGCATCTTTGCAAAACTTTCTCTAATGTTTGTAATGTTGGCTCGAAGTCATCTTTGTAAGGTGTGAAGTCATCCATGTACACCTCGAGCCCTTCATTTATCAGATCTGAAAAAATGCTGAGTATAGCCCTCTGGAATGTGGTAGGTGCATTGCACAACCCAAAAGGTAAGACCCTGAAAGCAAATGTCCCCCAAGGGCAGGTAAAGGTAGTCTTATCCTAGTCTTCAGGGGCAATTTAAATTTGATTGTATCCGCTGAAGCCATCTAGGAAAGAAAATAATTTTTTCCCTGCCAATGTGTCCAAGACCTGGTCAATGAAAAGAAGGGGAAAATGATCTTTTTGGGTTGCTTTATTAAGCTCTTTATAGTCAACATGTATGTGCCACTTTCCATTCATTTTAGGCACCACTACTAATGGAGAGACCCATTTAATATCAGATATAGGATAGATAAAATTTACATCTAACAATTTTTGTAGTTCAACTTTAACAGTATCTTTAAGATGAGGATTTAACCTCCGTTGAGGTTGTCGAATGGGCCTAGCATCTTTCTCTGTATAAATGTGGTGCATGCATAATTGGGGATCAGTGCCTTTCATGTTCAGGTAATCCCATGCAAAGGCCTCTTTATATTTTCTCAGAAGTTGAACAAACTTCTGCTCCTAATCAGAAATCAAGTTTTTGTTAATATTTAAAGTTTTCCTTGGCTCAATTTATGTGGTTTTGTTGTTATAAACATAAGTTGTTGGTATTGAGTGGTCGTTAATATCTTTAAAGGGATCTTTCTCTATTTCGTTATCGGG
>APFE030521022.1:0-11905 GCA_000404065.3 Pinus taeda | reverse complement strand
AGGAAACCAATTCATTCATTAAATTTTCACTCTTTGGTGAATGAATCTTCTAGAACAAGTAACTAAGTTTCAAAATTACATCATGTTTAATCAATTACATCAAGCTAGGTCAAAAATCACATCAAGAGGTGAAACTAGTCATAATTGGCCGAAATTCTGAGCTGGAAGGTGAAAATTTGACCAAAAATCTCTATGCGCCGCGTGCCTGAGCTCTATGTGTAGCACGCCTTTCAGCCTGATTTTGGGGCACTTCCCAGCATCCAAATTGAGCTCATGATAGCGCGTTGGAAATCCCTAGATGTCTACTTTCCAACCCAAGTAGAATTTTCCAATTTGGTGTCCATTTTACCCTCCAAAAGTGCATTCTCCCAAGATTGCTTCCTGTGTGTCAAAATAGGGGCAGTGAGGTCATTTTTTGCATGTTTTTTGACCTTTTGGGGACCCATAACTCACCCAAAATTCTTGTCCAAGTACCAAAATTCATGATTCTCCATGAAAAATCCAAAACTGCAAGCCATTTTTGATTTGGACCTCCCAATCTTCTGGGTCGCGCGCAACGCATAGGGAGGCGCGCGGTGCACTTGGCTTGAGGCGCGCGGCGCATAGAGCCTGGCGTAGCGCCTTTTTGCAGGAGACTTTTGGAGGCCTTCCTGGTGTCAAAATCAGGTTTAGGATAGTTCGTTGGAAATTTATTTGAGTTTAATTTCCAACACAACTGGAATTTTTCAATTTGGAGTTCATTTGCCTTGTCAAAAATCAAATCTCCCAAGACTGGTCAAAATGTGCCAAATGAGGCTGCCTCAAGGAAGAGTGTTGTTGCAGTCAACTTTTGAATGCCTTCCTCAACTCCAAATTGAGCTCATGAGAGCTCGGTGGAAATATATTTGTGTCTAGTTATCATTTGATGCATCAAGAAAGTCATTTGGCCACCCAAGCTAGGAGAAAACTTTATTTTCCCAAGGTCACTTCAGAGGTACATCAATTCTCCTGAGACAACGGTATTTTTAACATTTCTCTAAAACCATGACACCTGTGTAAAAAGTGAAGGAGGTTTTTCTTTCGTAGCCTGTTTTGGACAAAAACCTCTCTCAGGTTTCCAAAATTCATCTTTTATTGCTTAGAAACATCATTTTAGTGAAACCTATCCCGATGTGTGAAACAAGGAATTTTGTCGAAATGAAGCGAAATGAAGGGGATAAGTGGCTTCTAATTTATTGGGAAAATTTTTGGAAGTAGGGAGGGATGTTAGGAAGTCGGGGAAAGTGAAATCTCAGAGATTGAGTGAGGGGAAGGGGTCCAAAAGGGCAAAACACAGGCCCAACCTAGAAAATTGCCAGGTTGTAGCAAGAAACTAGGGTTTGTGCAAAAATGAGGAATTTGGGGAATCTCAGTGATGGGAAGTGTTTAATAAGGTACATTAATGATAGGGGGAAAGTGTATGAACATCTTGGATACAAGTTTTGGCTAATGATTTGACCATTCAAGAGAAATTGCCTTCAAAACCCTAGGAGAGGGAAATGAACCTTGCCTAGGCACAACTGAAGCAAGAACAAGCTGTAAAATGACCCAATGGAACTTGACATCATAATGAAAACCCTATGAATGATGATAGACTCAGCTTAATAGTGACATAGATTAACATTTGAGCAACTTTGAAAGGAGTGAAATCAAATCCTAGACCTAATGCCTAGTGACCAAATTTTGCTTGAAGACTTATTGAAATGACAAAATTTGACCTTGACACCTTAAAATCACTTTGTAAGAGCATGTTTGATCACTGAATGGAGGCTGCAAATATTGACACTAACATGTTTAAATACTTTCCCTTGATTGGATGACTTTCAAAAGCAATAGGTCTTCATTTTTGCATTAAAAAAACACCAATTCCATTTCCTGAGGAATCACATTCCACAATAAAGGATTTTATGAAGTCTGGTGTAGCTAATGTCGGTGCTTGGCACATTGCCTCTTTAAGATGTTCAAAGGCCTTAGTTGCTTCTGGAGTCCAAGAAAATTCATCTTTCTTTAGTAATGTTATTAGAGGCATTTTTATTCTCCCATAATTATGAACAAACTTGTGATAGTACCTTGTCAATCCAAGAAATCCTCGAAGATGCTTTAGATTCATGGAGATTTTTCATTCCTTAATGGCTTTAATTTTTTTAGGGTCTACCTGAACATCCTCATGAGATACAATATGACCCAAATATTCCACCTTGTATACTCCAAAGAAACATTTGGAGGTTTTTGCGTATAATTACTTCTCCCTCAATAGTTTGAGCACCATGTCAACATGTTGAACATGATCCTTCCAAGACTTGTTTTAGAATATTATATCATCAGAAAATACTAACACAAATTTTCTAAGGAAGGGTTTGAAAATGGAATTCATCAAACCTTGAAATGTTGAAGGTGCATTAGTAAGGCCAAAGGGCATGGCCAAAAATTCATAATGACCTTCATGAGTTTTGAATGTTGTTTTTGGAATGTCTTTTGTCTTCATTCTATTTGACGATATCTTGAATGAAGATCCATCTTGGCGAAGTAAGTTGCTCCATGTAATTCATTCAATAATTCATTAATGAAAGGAATGCAAAATTTATCTTTAATAGTGAGCATGTTGAGCTCCCTATAATCCAGACACATACGCCATGATCCATCCTTCTTGTGCACCAATACTACTGGAGTAGAGAAAGAACTTTGACAAGGTTGAATTATACCAACCTCTAGCATTTCTGCAACCATACATTCAATTTCACTCTTTTGGGCATAGGGATGTCTGTAAGGACTGATGTTTGGAGGAACATTGCCTGTAATCAAGTGAATAACATGACATAATCATGAATAGGTGGGAGGCATTTAGGAGTCTCAAATACCTTGGAATGATTATCCAAGACTTTTTGGAGATCTGGAGAAATAAATGTTTTCAATTTTTGAGCCCCCAGCGAGCATAATTGTGCAATTATGCTGTGTTTTTCTTTCTTAAAAATATTTGTCATGCCATTAGAGATAATTATTTTACCTAGTTTCCCTATGATAACCCTTAATTCAATTTCCTTTCCTTCCCAAAAAAATTCAAGAAAATTTCTTGAAAATTAAAAGTTATCGTCCCCATAGATTGTAACCATTAGACTCCTAATACAACATCAGCACCACCCATTGGAATGGAAAGAAACGGACTATTCAATACATATTCCCCCATGGTTAGCTTTATATTATGAAAATTTCCAGAGAAATGTATAGTTCCTCCATTTGCAACCATCACTTGACACTTTGTTGCCAGATATAGAAAACAATTCAATTCCTTTGTTATCTTACAATGAATAAAATTATAGGTACTACCTGAATCAATCAACACCATTACCTTTTCCTTCTTGATATATCCTTCTATCTTGAGAGTCTGAGGAGTAGTAATTCCCACTAATGCATTACAAGATATTGTGATATTTGTTTCTTCCTTCTCTAGGGTTGGTTCCTGGTGTATATCCTCTTCTTTTGATCTTTCATGTTCCTTTTCTTCCTCCTCTTCACAATCTATGTAAAATAATTTATTTTTAGAACACTTATGACCTTTAGTGTCTTTTCTATCACAACTATAACAAAGTTGTTTTGCCCTTTTTATCATCCAATTGTTGTGGTACCAATCTTGTAGGTTGTGGAAATCTAGGAGCATCAACACTTCCATCTTTATAGTTGTGTATGGTAGACTTCCTTGTTGCCATAATTTTGCTTACTTTTCTTTCCACCTTGAATGCCTTCTCCAATGAATCAGGTTTGTGAAGGCAAACATCATATTGGATGTTAACCTTTAAAGTCCCTATGAACACCTAAATCCTATGCTCCTTTGGAATATCAGTTACCCTGATATTCAATTTTTAGAATTCCTCCATGTGCTTCACCATTGAACCCTTTCATTTGAGATTTATGAATTGGATAAAGAAGGTGTTTCTCTTTGTATCCCCATAATGTGCTATCATTTTCTCTATAAAATTGACCAAGTGACAAGTGGTTTACAAGAGCAAATCCATCGATATCATACAAACTTATTGGGTTCTAAATATAAAGATGCAATACATAACTTTTGTGAGAGTTGCACATCATGTAGATCAAAATATTGATCCATATGTAGTACCCATCTTATTAGATCCTTGCCATCAAAATTATTTATATCGATCTTTGGGATGTGATTGGTCTTCAAACCAAACTTATATTCTCTAAAATCATGATTAAATTCCTTTTATTCTCATCATGAGTTTCATGGAATACCTTTTCGCCATTAGGAAGTATGTCTTGTAGCAAATTTGTCAAACCTTCCTTCAAACCTTCCATTTCCGCCTTTAAACCATCCTTCAAACCTCCCATTTTTGTTTCTAAACCATCCTTCAAACCTTCCATGTCCCTTTTTATTTTTTATTCTCAACCATCCATGCTCCCTTTTAAACTATCCATCTTAACATTCATCATCACTTCCAATTCATTCTTGGTTACTCTTTGTGAGAGTGAAATTTTTTGCACTTGATCTCGTAATTTTGATATATCATCTTGCATTTCTTCCTCTACTTCATGTGTCATATTAGATATTTCTGATTGCTCACTGGGTGTATTCATTTTTTTGTTGCAAGGAATATTGGTAATAATGATACATTCTCTTCACTATCCCCTTTGAATCGCTTCAAATAGATTTTTCAAACAAAACTTATGCAAATTTAAAAAAATACACACCTTTTTGCTTGTTTTTGGGAGCTTGATCTTAAAACTATTGTATCTCTGTAGTTTCAACTCTCTAAGGTTTGAAAATTGTTCCTTTGGTATCACTCTGAGTCTTGTTCTAATGTCACTAGTTAGACCAAGATTGGATTCTTAAATATAAATTGATGCCAAGTCTCCCATAATGACCTAATTATGGATTCATTTAGTAGAGAAAACTTGTACGGGATGCCACATGTCCCTATTTCAACTTTTGGCCCTGAAATTGATACAAGAGAAATTAAAGTCTGTCCAGTTTTAGCAACTTTTAATGGAATTCAGATCTGATGTTTGAAATGAAAGTTATGATGATTTTCCCTAGGTAACATGTTTGATATTGAATTCTGGAGCATGCAAAAACCCTAACTTATGGAGCATGTGGTAAAAAAAATGTTATAACGAAAATTCCAAGATGACTTGTTTGAAGCAATGAAACCCTTGAATGCAAAGCTCTGATACCAAATGTTATGCAACTAGCTCACAAAACAGAAGAAAAGATAGATCAACGACTTAAAATTTATCCTATTCGAGTGAAAAACCTCCTTTACAGTACATAAATGAACACTTCTTGGAGGATACAAATGACAATATCTCCTTGATATATATAGGAGTCTAAGGGGTCACAATATAATTAGAGCCTACATAACAATAATATTGTAAGGGCACAACAATAACAATAGTGGGATTCTATGGGGCACAAAAATAACAATATGGGGTCTACATGGGCACAACAATAACAATAGGGGGCTACACTAATAATAAGAATAAGGGGGATAAAATAGTAATATAGGGACCTAACATTGAGTGGATGACAAATCTCTCTAACCAAAAAATGGCATAATCTCTAGTGTTGAGGTGTACATTTCTAGGTTTAATAATCTAATATAAAAAATTATTACAAGCAATGGTAATGGTAAATTGGATCCTAAATATATCAATATTGTTCTTAATAACCTCTTTCTTACATGCAAAAAAATTTCTTTCATTTTTTATAACATACCTCTTTTCCTTCCAAATCCAGCTTCTCCTACTTTGGAAGATCTCCTTTTTATCTTCTCTATCATCAAGCCACCTTGATAAATTTGAGTGGGATGTTGAATGAATCAATGATATTGAAACAACATGATACCATGAACAACATTCATGTGATACATTGTAATAGCGAAACATACTAGTGCAATATCAGGTGGTTTTTATTTTCAGTTAAATTAGTATGATGGAATTAATCATCACATCCAAATGATTGCTACATTTATATTTTGTTTTAATCAAGAAGTCAAAATCCTTACATAAAGTAGGAAATATTTCATGCAGAGTTTCCTCTTCCTCTTTAGTGTGCTCAAAGACAAGTATTTAGGACTATAATAAAATGAAAAGGAAAAATCATGTTAATATGTAATTAATTCCAATTATTTTGCAATAATGGTGATAAGATAACCTCAAGGGTTAACTCAATTGGTTGAGTCCCATTGTTAAAGAACCTTTTCTATTGAGGGGTCACAGGTTCAATTCTCTCAACACTCTTGGGGTTAGGCTCCATGGTTGAGCCGACATGAAGTGATCCCTTCGGGTGAATCTACCTTGTACAAATATTTTGTGGATGTACCAGTCACTTATCTTCAGGGTCACTGAACCACATAGACAAAACAAAAACACATTTGAAATTGAGAGGTCATCGGTTCAATTCTCTCAACACTCTCGGGTTTAGGCTTTGTGGTTGAGCGAATAGGAAGTGATCCCTTTGGCTGGATCTGCTTGGTACAAATATTCCATGGATGTAGAAATCACCAATCTCTAGGATTTGTGAACCACATAGGAAAAAAAAATAATGGTGATAAGATTTTTGTGAGTATTATTTTGGTGTAGGTGGATGAATTTGGCATCTAATTCCCTCATTATGCAAAGAGGCGATTTACAACCCCGTATGGAAGTGATGTTGCAAAATGTTATGGAATGTAATGTGATGTTATGTTGACTCAATCAAATCATTTAAAATAATATTAAAAATAAATTTTATAATTATTAAGATAAGTTGGAGTTAGACATTTGATGGGTTTACAAATGGTGGTTTACAAGCCCATGGCATTTCCTAGTCCATTGTATTTGTTACGAGGAATCTTATTTAAAGGAATGAATAAATTCATTATGGAATGCAATAGTACCAACTTAGATCCATCTTAACTTTGGACTTGATCCTTCTTGATGCTTGGTAGATCCATATTTAAGATGGATCTAGACTAGTATATTACATGAGTATCATAATAGTAAATGATGAATAGGGAATCATAAGGTTTGTTATTAAAATATTTCTAATACATTATGATATGAATTAAAATATCATAGGCCTGGTATTTTTTTAAATTAGTTATTACTTTATCTAGTTGTTAGCTCTCTCAAATATATATTTAATGATTTTGGTGTTAGGGATTCTTTTACTTATTTGCAAGTGCTAGGACTGTCAAATATATTTCATGAATTTGGTGTGAGGAATTAGTATTAAACTACTAACACTTATCAGACCCTTTATACTTACTTTATAGAGTTATACTAAGAATATCCATTCTGATCAAAATGGCAAGAAACCCTAGTGGTAAATATGTAGACATGGATGAAAAGGGCATAATAAGGTTTGTGATTACAATATTTTTTAATACACTGCGATGTGGATTTCCTAGAATACCATAAGAATTAGTAATTGTTTTAACTATTATTGTTATATGTAGTTACTAGATCTCTCAAGTGTTTATTTGTTGATTTTGGTGTTAGGAATGCTTCTATTGATGCAGAGGGCATAGTAGAGTTTGTGACTACAATATTTGTTAATAAAATATGATGTGATTTTTTTTAAAAATATCATATACTTGGTAATTATTTCAATTGATGATTGTTTCATGTAGTTCCTAGGTCTCTCAAATGTCTATTCATTTATTTTGGTGTTAGAGTTGCTTTTACTTGTTTGTAATTACTAGCACTCTCAAATATATTTCATGAATTTGATGCATGTAATGAATACTTCAAAAACTTATCAAGGCTTTTGTCTAATATTTATAAATCCTATTAATAATTTCTATTCTAATCAAAATGGTAAGCAACCTTAGCAAGCTATATAGCGACAAGAATGTAGAAATCATAAGAGGGTTGTGATTATAATACTTCTTAATACACTATGATGTGGATTTATTAAAATATCATTGTTGTGGTATTGTTTGAACTCATTATTTCTTGATGAAAGTACTAGCTCTCTCAAATGTCTATTTAATGATTTAGGTGTTAGGGTTGCTTTTCTTTATTTACAGTTGTTAGGACTGTTAAATATACCTCACATATTTGGTGTGAGGAATGAATACTAAACTACTGACACTTATCAAGCCTTTCATCCAACCTTTACATATCCCTACTGAGAATGTCTATTCTAACCAAAATGGAAACAAACCCTAACTATTTATAAGTATATATGAAATTTCAACTAACGATAAGTATTAGAAACAAATTTACAGGACTACTAATGATATGGGGTATATACAACTTAGATCTAGGAATAAGAGCATACTTAATATAATATGGATCCATAGGGCCTTTATTGATATCATTTGGATTTCATAATCAAGCTAACTAAAAATTGAATGCCCTTTCAATTTAGCGGTCTCATTTTCCTAGCTACAATCCATAGTCTACATTATATTATGATTAGCCAAAGCTAGAGAGCGACATAAAAGAGAGCCTAAAGTTGCAAATAATATTTTTCTTGAATTGGTAATAGGAACAATAACATATTACATCAAAGATGGCTCTATAGGGCCTTTGCTAATATTATTTCGATCTCATATTCAACCTGAATAGAGATTAAATGCTCTTTCAGTTTCGCAATCTCATTTCTTTAGTTTCAATCCATAGTTTACATTATCTTTTGATTTTCCAGAGCCAAATAGTGACACTAAAGAGAGACTCAAGTTCCTAATCTTTTTCTTGAATCAATAGTCTATAATGATGATTTTTTTATGCTATGGTAGGAATTGTTCCACTATCCATGTAATAATGAGACTCATGAGGTGGTTAAGATTGATTTTTGTTAAGATACTTCTGTGATTGGCCTATGCAAAATTATCTACAAAACTCTTTCCACTTAGAATTAGCCAAAAAATGAGAGTGATATTTAATGTAAGTCTCAAGTTCCCACAATCCTTTTCTTGATTTAGTATTCTAGAATGATCCTTCCACATGTACTAAGGTAGGCATAGTTTTAAAAACCCTTAAATGAAAATGCCTTATAGTGAGGGTTAACATTGTTTTATATTGAGATATCTCAAGGTTGGTCTGCACAAAGGTTTGGAAAAAACTCTTTCCATTTAGAATAAGGTAATCTTTTAATATGGTGGAAAATGTTTCCCATTTCTTCGAATTCAATGTCTCTCTCTCTCTCTCTCTATAGTAATCTAGTAATCTAACCACTAAACTAATAACATGTAGGCATGTCCTTAACTACTTTTTCTTAGCTACTTTACATGATCAATTCCATTCCAAATCCCAATATTCGAAATGTGGGTTGTGCACATTGAAGCATGGATTTTGTCTCTCTAATTCTCCTTTGCTGCATTGGAAAAAAATCCAATATTACACATTTTGTTGATGTCTAGTTCAATGGACAAAGCTTTCCTATAAATAACTTCTACAACAATATATTTACACTAGTACAAATGGGTGGAAAATTTGACGTCATACTCCAATAGTTCCTTTCTACTGTCGAATTTTAATTGCAAATTTTGTATTTTTTTTTTAAAGGACTGACTTTCATTGGATATCCAATGAACACAATTATTATCATATATCCAATGATAAGTTATTCAGATATCCGATGATAAATGTGTTCCTCAGATATCTGAGGAAAATTGAAAATTCATCGAATATCTAATGAACATTCAATTTTTGTTGGATATTCGATGTGAGACCTACATTTGAGGCTTTAGGTGATCGAAAATGTTATTTCCCTTGAAGAATTAAGGGGATATAAAAGGAGGATAAAAACCAACTAAAATATATTGTAGAGTATGTGGACACCTTGAAGGTAGGCATGAATAACGCCCCTTGGAAAGTTATTTATTATATGTATTTATACTGCATATTATTTTTGTAAACATTTATATGTTAAATATAGAAGAAAAATAATGTATTTTTTCTTTATGGATATATTCTACGTACACAACAGATTGATATTTAATTAAGAAGAGAAGAATTAGACATAAGATGTAGATTTTAATTAAGGTTTATGGGTGAAGGGGTTTAAGATTTAGGGGTACAAGGTGTAAGGGGTTAGGAGTTAAGATTCTAGTAGTTTAAGGGTTAATAAGGCTAGATTAGGGCTCAATGGTTAAGGGGTTAGGGGTTAATAGGTTAGGGTTTAAGGTAGGTTTAGGGGGTCTAAGGCCTATGGGATTTAGAGGCCTATTAGGATGATGGAACCATAGCTTGGACAGAGATAATATTTCAAGCACACTACCATTGTATGGATTTTCCATTTGAAAGAATAACTTTATTGAACCTTATCAACTATTAGGATTCAAACAAGCTTTACATTCATTTGAGCTTCAAATTACATGAAATGAGTCATTCTAATAAACAATTTATCCTCATTGATATGTTCCATGCCATTGGAAATGTGTATGCTAGTGCATATGCTTCCTTTAAACTATTGCATTAAAAGATGAAGTGAAAGCATTTTTTGCCTTTATGAGATGAATCCCTTATCAACGAAGATAGATTTTTATATTGAACTCAAGCTTACTACAAACGTTCAATATTAAGCCAATGAAAAATATCTTAGATTATAAACCAAGATATCCTTTCAAGTTGACTTCCATTTTATGCCATTTTCATTTGAAACTATTGCTTATTGAATCTTAATGAAAATTTTCCACAACATTGTATTTTTCTCATCAAATACAATTAATAAATTAGATTTCCCATTGTTGAGGATTGTCAAGTTAACCCAATTATTGGTGATGTTATAGAATATGTGTAGCCTTTCAAGTCTAATATTAATCCTTTCCTTCAATATTCTTCTCCAAACCCTTCAACCTCCTCTTATCCATTCTATTTCAATTTAGAAAGCATGTACAATGGCTAGAATTCCATTATAATAAAAAATATTAAATACATGAAATGATTTTATAAATGCTATGAATAATTTCAAATAGCAAGAGTTCCTTAAATTTAGAAAATGGATAGAGCTCAACATTGATAACAAGCATTGATCCACAAGTAGTAGAAAAACTAATAGTAGTAAAATAATAAGAGAAGGTTTGGTAGTCCATAATATATTGTGTTTTTGATGTTGGTTCTCCATCTCCAAAATTTTGTGCATGAGTTTCTCAAAACAATACTTGGAAATTATAACCATCATTTAAAATAAAAAAAGGAAATATAATAACATTTGTTACCAAATAAATCTAGTACATCTCTTTCATTCAAATGTACAAGAAAAAAGATGTTAATGTCTTATAGAACCTCAAATTGCATATTAATTGTCTAACAATTTGCAAAGGAATTTAAACTGGATTGAAAATCTCATAGTAGTTGAGTGTGTTAAATTGTAGCAAGAAAATGATTCATTTGACTTGTGCCTCAGTCAAATAAAGAAATTCGAATTTCCACACCAGTAGGATGATTTGAGTTGCAGTTAGCAAGAGTGATATGGCCAAGTAACTTAGTTAAGTCGGTCAATTCGAGTATGTGGGAAATAAGTAGAGTTGTGCATGAGTTGACTGCTAAAATTTAGCAATGTAGTGGAGTTATAGTTAGTGAAACTCAATTATCTGAGATCTAATCATGAATAGAGTTAGTAGGAGTTCAATTGAGTAGTTGTAATTGTTGTTAACTCATTGATCTCTCAGTTAACTAGTCAATTTACTAAAATTAGCCATAGTCATGCATGGAATTCAAATTTCCTAGTTCAGCGGGAGAAATGAACCACAAAGAAGAATGAACCCCATGCTCCAAGATATTGTCAGAGAAGAGTTGCAAAAATTATTGAGAGTTAATTTCATATATCCTATTTCTAACAGTCAGTGGGTATCCCCATTGGTTGTAGTGCCCAAGAAAAATGGTAAGTGGCGCATTTGTGTTGATTACCGACAACTGAACAAAGCCACGCTCAAAGATTATT
>APFE030521020.1:0-13730 GCA_000404065.3 Pinus taeda | reverse complement strand
TTCCTCCCCACCTAGGGAGTTACGAGTTTCAAGGAGTAATCCAATGATACACTAAAAGCTTAAAGAATAAGAGGTCTCATCACGAGCCGACTTATCATGATCATAGATATTATAACTTTCTGACATTGCCAAAACTGCATACCAAAACAGGGCAATGACTCAAGATTGTTGCAATCAAAAGACAAGGGGTCTCATCACAAGCTAGCTTGTTCAGTAAAGTTATAAATCAAGTGAATGGCACTGTCATAATTTGGCTACCAAACCAAGACATTGTTCTTTAAGAATTAAAAGAAAACAAGAAACAACAAGTGTGGATATGAATTTATCTTTGAAAATTGTATATTTCTCCAAGTAGGATACAAGATCATTGTTGGGTAACAGGTAACCCTGTTGAGGCTATGAACACCTGCTGGCAGCAGAGGCTCTACCTACGACAAATGACCATACTTAAAATTGATCTACAGAGAAGTCTTTGTTTTTATCTTTATAAACTAAGTAGTGACTGATGTAAATACAATGACTAGCTTTGGGAAGTAAATAATCAGAGTTAACACAGGAGAAACAAGCTACCATTAATAGCTGAAAGCATGATGAACTTTATATTTTTATAATAAAGTTTGATTTTCCAGAAAACTTTTTTGTTTTGGAAGTTTAGAAAAATCAAAAAAATAATCAGAGATAACTGGTTCTTCCTAGTGAATCGCCAATTGTTGTGGCCAACAACAACCCCCCTCTTTATTTAGTTTTAGTAATAAAGCTAAATAAATGGGGACCCTTATAAAAAATAAAAACTAACACTATATTTCCCTTTGAATAAAACATGATATCATAAACTCAGGAAAATACCCACAAAACCTAAAAAACTTAAGTTTTATGATAAGTTCCAAATAAAATTGTTCTCTTAACAATAAAACATCGCATCGCAAAGAGTAATGGGGAGACATCATATAAACAAGCTTTTGAAATTGTGAAAATGAGATGCGAGATCGCGCGCCTTAAAGATTCATTGCACATCGTGGATTTCATATGCCGCAAGTATCACCTAAGGTAAAATATCTCGATCCGGCGAGATACAATAAGACATTTCGCAAATCGCATCTTGTAGCCACCTAACGAAATAAATGATTGTTAACAAAACGAATTAGTGATATTGTGATTTGCTACATGGCGAAGCAAATCACAAAATTGCTCTATCACAGATTTGCAGGGCTCATGGTTCAATAAAGTATTTTTTGTAATCTGATATCGAGTTATGGGCATTAATGTCAATTTAGTGGTTATTTGATGATAATTTATGAGATAAGATTTAAATCTGATCGAAAGGTTATTTCACATAGAGTGATATATTTGATATAATTTTAGAATTAAAGAGCTTTCCCATCACCTTATCTCTTACCATTATTCCTTCCTTACTTGTAAATTTGCAGGAGTGACAAGCAAAACTCTATACACAACAGTGTGCAGAATGTAATGGGAAAGAAGGGAAAAGCTCCAGTTACCGAGGACAAAGAGATGACGACCTTATACATAGACACAACCTGCGACAGAGATGCCGACATAACCACTTGGGAAGGCATGTACAATCTTCTTGAAGAAGAAAATCCCAGAGTTATGGAGGTTCAAGCAACAACAGACACACGCGGGTTGTTTGAGGCATCAATCACTGAACTTTCATATTCATTCCTTCATCAAATAGTAGCAAGACCTACGATTCTTCCATACACAAACATGGTTAAGCGGGTACTGGACAATGTTGATATAACAGACAAACAATCCAAGTGTCGAGGCTAAGACCTCATTGGGTCATTCGCTCCACAAGATTTAAGGCTTATGTATCATCTATCAGAACTGCAGGCAACCTACAACAAGAAGTTAGTGGAGAAGTTTGCCAAAGAAAACGAAGATTTGGCATTGTGTACCAAGAACTGGTCAGCGAGGGAAGAACCATTGAAAAACGAAAAACATGGTATGTACAATACTGGTTCCCTCTCCTCCCCATATTGCTTTTCTACTATTATGCTATGTAGACTATTTGGAAGGCCTGATGTCAACAAGTTTTCATCTAAGTGGCTACCCCTATTAGATGTAGCCACTAATGTCATTATTATGGATTGGGCTCAAATTTTATCTGATAATTTAGCTTCAGCTATTTGGAACTACCGGTCCAAAAGAACTACCACTCAGAGGATTTGTCCTCCTTTCTATTTAGTTGTTTATGTTATGGATGCAATCTGCTATGTTTCCAAATTTCCTTTAATGGGTTGGAAGTGGACTACCCAGAATCCCTTGCCCATTCACATTTATCATAAGGAATTATGGGATTCCAAGTTTATCCCATATTTTTACAGAATTTTCCATGGAGTTATGTTGCCTCTATATAGAATGTTGTATAATAGGGATGCCCCAATATTTTCCCCCAAAGCGGAAGTTCACATTCTCCCTATTGTAAGATGGTTTGGGGAAGAATTTTTCACCTACGTCAGAGTATTTGGGAGCATTTCTTCCCCTCAGGTCCTACCCTTATATGTTCCTCATAAGTTATTGGCTCAAGAGATTGCTTACGAGACTTGCGGGGTGGGAAGAATGAGCAAAGAGTTGAAAGACAAGAAGGCCATTTGGCTGCAATTTCCCGTGGCCTGTGAGGCCTTTTCACTATTTGATTTAGGTCATGCATTCAAAGAAGTAGACAATATGCTTTGTCTACGACTGTTCAAGTTTTCAAGAAGACAATTTGACCCTTTTGATGTCATTAATAATTTCATTACTAATGTCAAGATAAAAGTATTTTCCAAAGAAGATGATCTTTTTGATGATGTCTTCCAACAGAAAAGCACACTGAAAGAAGTTTTGCACATGGCTCAAATTAAATTCCCCATAGCGTAATTCCAAGAATTCAAATTGTATAGAGAAAGCAGATTAGCTAACATCCCCTTGGATAAGCTACGCTTGGAACCAATAAGGGAGCCTACTCCCAGTATTAGTTTAAGTGGAAGCTCAGGTACAGACAAGTCCAGGTCTAAGTTTGGAAAAGAATCACCAGAACGCTCTAAACGGTCTGAGAACGACTGTAATAAAAGTGAAGGGTAAATTAGAGACACTTCCCAATCAAAAGGATGCCTAGAGCAATAGGTCTTGACTACACCATAGATAAAGGTTCCCCCTCCCATCATCCAACCACCAAAGCCAGTAAGAACTGAGTTGGATAAAGAGTGGGAAACATTCAATGAATCGATTAATACTGAGGAGTAGAACACGAAGACACCTGAGGGTACAGTAAAGACAATGATAGATATGATTGTGGAAACAGTCAGCAATGCTCTAGAAATTGAGCATATTCCCATTACCCCATCATCTGAAATCATGCTCAAAATAGAGGAAAGTCCTCCTCTAGATGTATTCTATAGTCCACGGCATAAGGCAGTGGTAAGAAGGTAAAGAAAGAAAATGAAACTTGACAACGTGCTCTCACCTGAGGTAGAGCAGCTAGATGTTCTTTGGCGAGACCCTACCACTAACCCTACTGAAAATATGACTATGTTATCTCAGATCACAGGAGCCTATGCTTCTGCTACCATTGATAAAGCATCTGAGGTACAAAAATTACTTAATAATAGAGAGGAACAAATCCAAAAATTTCATCAAGTTACAGCAAGCCATTACCAACTGAGAAGCAGAGGAAAAGTTAGAAAATCTATAGCAAGATTTTCAACAAATGCAGCGGGGATACCAGAACAATTTGGCCGAAAAAAAAAAAATTAGTTGTAGGCTATGCTTGAAATGTATAGAGATGATCCCAAGCTTACAGAGTTTTTCTTAGAAGCCCTTGCCTCAAACAACCAACTCTTGCAATAGCAAGAGGCATTATGCCAAAGAATATTGCAATGGAATTCCCATTACGAGATAAGCAATAAAATTACCAATCAAGTCGTCGACTTGCAACATGATTATGATTTAATTGATAACAGAATTTCTGATTATTTGACTTGGAAGGAATTAGAAGAAGGAAATAAAGCAAGCGCACTCAGAATCACTGAAGCCCATAAAGAAATGCTTTTCCATAAATGGGACGCATAGATTAGGAAGGCAGAGCAGGTAGCGGAAGAAGCAGCTAAAGCGGCAAACAACATCATTGACTGTGTCAATAAAAACCTGCACAGAGCAAACCTCATTTTAGAAACCACACTGGGATTTCTCCCAAAGGCACAGCAACTACAGACAAGATGGAGACAAAAATCTAAGGAAAGGGTAGAGTCCATCAAGAAGTTAACCAAGTTGAATTGGGATACTTACTAGCAGTACTTGGTTAAACCACACAGTCAATGCATGACTCTCAAATGCCTTACAAACTTTGCTGAGAAAATAGTGCCAACACTTGTCGATTTTGTTTTCGCAGGGCAACTAAAATCCGAGGTCGGCCAACCGACACTCCTCAAACCGATGCTGAATGCTTGTGATCTCAGAGAATAGATACATAGATAGTTAATTCCAGATTTAGTTTTAGTTTTAGTTTTGATTTATTTTTTCCTTACATGAGGACGATCATTTAAACCTCCTATATTTTTGTAATAAACTATTTTTAGTATTTAGGAAGTATTATTTTAACCCCTCTCATGCATTTAGAGAGGGGTCCTAAAATTTGTCAAAAACATTTCTTCACAGCATGCACTTTTGCACTCTCAGAGGAGGTTTTGATGAATGAATGGAATGCGATTTATTGATATTTGTGTTTAATGTCTGCTACTGAAATGCACTTTTGTATTCTTAGTAGATGTTGAATTAGGAAGAGATAGATATATATTGCTGAAGCTCATGAGTAGGACTTGTTATCAATGGTACTTTTATCTCTTAATGATTTCTGCTTATGTGTCAAAGTAATATTTTATGCTCAGTTATTTATATATGAAAGCTTGAATGATTGAGTTGTCATTTGGCACTTTTTTATGGTGATGACTATTTTGTTTTTGCTTAATGTATGAATGACTTATTGTGTGATATGTTTCTCACAAATGTTTCAGCGAATTTCTTATACGAAACAATTCATTTTTATCAAATTATTTTCTTGTAGCAATTGAATGATCTTTATTACCAATTGCTATTAGAAATTATTTTAGATCGCATAAGTAAAAAGTTGAATCCCAGGTTAGTTTTAGAATTAAATATTTATGTTCACTAGAATACAATTGAAAATTTTTAAATTAGACTTAGATTAAAAGCATTTTACTTAGAAATATTTAGAAAAAAGGAAATATCAATTCTTACCAACACACAAAAATTGGGAAACCGGTCCCATTATCCCCAGTCAGACCCACCATCCCAAATGAAAAAGGAGCTGCTTTCAAGGTCCGGACCAGGTGGGTATCCCCCTTGTTGTAGATCCGATTTTCGAGGCTTCAATAGAGGCCTATTTGCATGAGACCAACATCATTTTGCATAAAGTCTTTTCGGTCATCTGTCGACCGTGCTTTCAAGTCTTTCAAGTACTAATTTGTTTGGGTCTTCACTTGTCCTTAGGACCTTTAAGGGATGAGATAACATAAGTTAGTACATCTCATGCCCCATATCTAGTTTTTACCTATTGATGTAAACTTTTTGTTACCACTTCTTATCATCAACAAAATTCTACCATAACATAACCCTTCTTCGTAGGTCTCTCCACATCAACATCCCTTCTTGGTAGGTCTCTCCACCATATACACACACTAGTAATTACTACATTCTATAAATATCTCTAGTCTCAGTGATTGGTGCCCCTATCACACTCAACCAATAACACTCAACCAATATAGTCTTGAAGGTCTTTTTTTTGTCATATCTTTAATTTTTGTTATTTTGTGTCTTTAACTTTAGCACCATCCTATACTTCAACATTTGTAGGTAGTGAGAAATGGTTATTTTGACATAACATTAGCAACTCAAGTGCCAACATAATTATTGATTAAAAGAATGTGGCATTCAATATTGCAAAAGGAGTTATTTATTTTTCTTCTTTGCATTAAGGTTGGTTGAACTCACCTTGAATTGTTGCCTATCTAATAGGGTTCATATTTAGTATTTAGTGTCTTACATGATCATGTTATATTTTTGAAAAGTTTAATTTTTGTCAAGGATATATTTTTGTTGGGCTATGAAAAGGATTATATGAGGGGTCTAAGTGGTTAGGTGTTAATATTTATAAAGGGTGTGATTTTATATTGGTACTAGAAATGA
This sequence comes from Pinus taeda, assembly GCA_000404065.3. Lineage (NCBI taxonomy): Eukaryota > Viridiplantae > Streptophyta > Pinopsida > Pinales > Pinaceae > Pinus > Pinus taeda. Next base: position 7,523 of record APFE030521020.1, on the reverse strand, counting down.
AGTTGGATTTTATCTTTGACTAGAAATGAAGTCAGATTTGATGATGTTGGTACTTATTTATTTTCACATAGATAGTGTCCTAGTATTAAATGATAAATAACTAATTTAAGAAGACTAATGCTAAGAAAAAAATGGGCTTGTTCAAGTACATGAAATTATGTTGATGTCTAGCTTTGATATCTTGGATAATTTTAGTGGTTTGTTTGCTGCTTGTGTTTAGAGGAATTTGTCGAGTTCGAAATTTTTGGTTTATTTTGGTAAAAGAAATTATCATTCCCTTGAATGTTTATAGTTATCATTTCATGAATATATCCATAGATCCAGTTTTATTATTATAATAATTATTGTTTTCTTTATATATTTGGTGGTTTGAGGAAAGGTATTTTATTTCCTTTCACATTGTGGCATGCTTTCAACATCTTCACCTTTTAGAATATAGTAAAATATTATTCTTATTTTATATTTTCTTGGAAAATAATTATTGATATTTGGAAAGAGAAATCAACCCTAGGTAGCTAAGCAAAGCAAAAAATGGTCTATGTACTAGGTTCCTATGCATTCATTATAGGAGACCTATTGGCACAAAATTGACATTCCTTTTTTGAAATTACACTTTTGATGTGGGGGCTAAAAGAAAATATGTTTGTTTCCTTTGTAGATGAATTTTTTCCTATTGCATAATCTGGTATGGCTACTATCATATACCTTTCAGACTTCATGGGTTACGGTAAGAAGACTAATCTGTGTGCAGATCTGGAATCACATGAATAGAATCTATGTTACCATCTTTCAATATTCACCAACATGTATAAGGGTACCAATATATGGAGAAGAACTCGGTTCTGAGGATGCCTTAGCCCTGGGTTTAAAACATTCCTCTAGGTAATTCAAACTATTCTTCAAGCACAAATATAAGTTTGTTGTTCATATGAATTGCATGTTCATGTGCAATTTTGTATATGTGGAAGAAATGCATGTTCGCAGAAAGTAACGAAGCACCAAAAATTCCAAATGTAGAGGAAATAAATGAGATTTGACAACCAAACCTGTTATCTACAAGTCAACTTGTTCAAAGGAAGTCCTCTTAGTCAATAAAGGAATGTCACCGTCAAACTTCTGCAATTCTGGATCACTGTAATAAAAGACCAAGTAGTTTTCTACGATTGACCTATTAAGGCTTGAACTATTTGCTTTCTTGAATGATGAAATAATATATTTTAACTCTTCCTTTGTCACCTAAGACTCCAAGTTCCCATTTTGTTGTTCGTTTATCATATTAGGGAAGTAAGAGGCAAAATTGAGAATCTCAGCTAGACCACTATGTTACAATCTACAGTCTCATGAAATAAGCATATGAAGTGATTTATTACTCCTGCTACTGTTTCCCAGAATGTAGTTACCTTAGAACCATAATTCCTTCAGATCTCCCATGTGGTGTTGATTTATTTTTGTGTGACAGAGTTTTATTCTCATCTCCCTCAGCCTGCCAGTAGCCCTCCTCTAGGTCTTTAAACTTCATGTTTCTTATTCATTCTCCAACAACTTCATTTTTATTTCTTCCATCTTTTTCAGATTAGTTTTCTCAACTTCTAAGAAGATTCCTTCTTTAGATACGTCATGCATTAGTTTAAATTTTTCATTAGTCCTCATCTAATTCCTTTTAAGCTACCTAGGCTTTACATTTTTCCCATTCTGTGACTACTCTTAACTATCTTCAAATTTTCTTCCAATTGAATCATCGTTGTTTCTCATGTATTTGTGTCAAATTTGTTCCTATTCATGGTTACCAGGATTTTGTACCCCTCTTATTCTAACCAACCATGATTAAATTTGTAGCGACATAGATTTATTTGCAGTATAGATAATATGGTCAGAGCTACCTCCATCTCCAACCCATGACTTCAACCTATGTGAATCTTCTAGTTCTCTTCTAAAACCAGGGATCTAACCAATCATTTTGACACTCTATCTATTCCACTTCTGAAATTTCTCCAAGTTGGAACTATATCATTAGTTTCAGTATCACACAGAATGAGGTCTTCAAACAATTGAATAACATAACCAGTGAGGGGATATTGATGAGTCATTACACAAATATACATGCACAAATATAAAGAGTTGACGAGTCACCCAACCTTCATATCTAGCTACAAAATGCAATGCACCCCACATTACAATCATATAGGCCTTCATATTTTCATTCAATTTCGCATAAAATGGCCACTAGTCTGTAAAAAAAAAAAATAAAAAAATAAAAATAAAAAAACATTTTCCATTCTCCTTTATTCAGGTTTTTTTTGTTTTCCATTGGTTTGTCTTACTTTTCTTTTCCCATTTTCTGATGCCCAAACTTAATTTTTCAAAAAAGAAAAGTGTTGAAGGACTAAATGGTTTTTTATATCAAATCTATTCATATTTCTCTGAGATATAGGGTCAACATAATATGTGATGCATAAAGTTAGAATAGTACTTCATTTTTTGTTTCAAATTTTTTATAGTTATACTCAATATTTAGGGTTGTTATGAAAATGTTGTTGTTGCTATCTACCCCCACTCCTATCCCCTATACTTTCAAAGAAAATTTACATGGCCTTTAGTGATGTGTGAATATAGAGGTCAATCTTACTATGTCCTAGGTTCCTACAATCACGTACGACTCAAATGAACATTAACCATACACATGGCCTAATATTTTTTAACCATGTGAAACTCAAATGAACATTAACCATTTTGTGACAACAATTTGAATTTATTTTGAAGCATGTTCAAAAGTTGCAGACATTTTTTCCCATAATCCTTCATCCTTCAACAAATCAAGTGTATCTATGTCAAGTTTGACATGTTCATAAACTTGAGAGGACCATTTATATCTCAGGGGTCTAATAGAGGTTCACCTTGAAGTTGGCATGTATTAATTTTTATAGTTGGTTCTTTTGTTGTTAGAAATTTTGAGCATAATATATAAATTTTCTTTTTTGTAGGCTTCAAGGTTATTGAAACTTGAGAAACTATTTACTGTAGGAACAACCTCCAAGAGAAGGGTTGGGTCAGATTTGTGATTGTGCCCCTCTGATTATTGTGTCTTATAAAAATGTTGAAGGAAATGCCTTATTCTAGGTTGATACACCTATGATATGTCAAAGGAAAAGCCTTAGTCTAGGCTGACACACCTATGTTATTCCTACACCTTCGGAGCAAGTTTCAAAAGCCACATGTAAAGATGTCCACAACCTTCCTTGCTTGAGGCAAGCAAAGAAGTATATTCTTTGTAAGAGGAATAATGTGCCCTAAGGAGAAGAATTTTCTATCCTTTTCATCTAGGAAAATAATGAAGGAATGTTGATAGATTGGCCCCAAGGTCCAACTATCCTTTCTTCTTATTAAATTCTAGTTTTGGAATGTTCAATGGATTGTTGACCCCTAGAGAGGAAATATGGTTAGGAGAATTAAAAATATATTTAAAGTAGTGATTGGGAAAGTGTGATCGAAATTCCCTTTGGAGAGGAAAAATGGTTAGGAGAAATAGAAATATATTTAAAGTTGTTATTGGGAAAGTGTGATTGAAATGTTGACAAAATAATGGGGTTCGATGACCTTTTTTTTCACCTTGTGAATTTTTTTATAGAAGGTGAATCAAGTTGTCATAGGGAAGATTAAAGTTTCTTTGTTTTTGATAATTTGGTTTGTACAACCCACTCTTTTAAGCCACCAGTGGCCAACAACTTAATTTCATAATGGTGTGGTACTAAATTCAACCAAGAATTTGTAATGAGAGGATAAAATAGCCTACAAGTACAAAGTTTAGTATTGCTATTTTCGTTTTTTTGGTTATTTAAAAGTGCAACTTTTGTAATTAACTCGCCAATAATGACATATGGTAGTCAAAGGCTAGTCTGATGTGAGCCTACTTCATTACAATATGCATTATATCTTTTATCGATATCATTGGATATTAGAAAAACCATTTTCCAGTCAATTAATGTGTGTGAAGGTTAACTTGTGCTCTTGATTCTTTCCAATGCCTCAATTATCTCTTCTTTTTGTGTTTTGACAAAAGTTTTTACTGTGATGTCTCTGGTGAATGTTTTGTGGTTTGTCAATTTTTTTGTGTATAGTATTATCAACATGAATCTCCTATTTTTCTTTTAGTATTCCAATTTGTCTACTTGTTTATGAAGCAGGTTGAACCTATCAATAATTTTATTATTATTTATTATTGATTTTATTATTATGTTACTTGGTGTGTAAGAATGACCGTTATTCTTTGTGATTTGTAGATTTTTTGAAATATAAATGTTTGATGCATTTTTAGGTTGCACTAGTTTTGTAGAGAAGACTTCAACAACTCAAGGAGACAACTAATGATACCTCATCTCAAGTGTCACAATAAGAACATATCTCATGAAAAAAACTTTTTGCTACCTTCCCTTCCCTCTAGACTACATAAAAACTGTATTTAATAAGAGTTAAGTGGAAAATTATATTATGTATAACAAAAGATGAGTACATTAGTATGGGTGCCAGTATTTTGTTGAATTTATTTTTATTTGAAATCTACATTTGCAAGTAATTATTCTTGTTATAATTTCTATGCAAGGTGTTTGAAATATATTTACAGTATGTAAAGCAGTTTAGTCGATACAAAAATCCAATAGTTAATCAAATATTGTGTAGTATAGAATTTTTTAAAAGAGTTATGTGGTCCTTTATTGAGGCCTCGCAATGTGCTTAGTAGAAACGGATTGGTTGAGTTTGTAGTATGAAATCCTTTAATTTAACATTTCCCATCTAATTGTGGTTCAAATACATACTTTTAGAAGAGTTCCTCTTATTGAATCTAATTATTGTTGCCATTGCAACTCTGTGTGATTGGAAATATTTTCCCTGAAATTGTAGAAGAGGTCAAAGCTATGGTTCCATCCCTTAAGGTAAGACTAAAGTTACCTATTCTTTAAGATCAAAAGGATGTTTATTATTTCTGAATTATGAATCCTCTCAACTCATGAAATTTGATTAAGATAACTATGCTATTGATTTTTTATTGGTGTAACTTTGTTTTGCAATTTTCATAGTCACTTCATTTCTTTTTCCTTTATATCTTTAAAGGCATGAAGTTGAGGGCTTAATCAATGCATCATTACTACATGCATAAATATAAAGAGCTAATAAGTCACCCAACCTTCAGCTTCGCTTACACAATACAATGCACCTCACTTTTCACAATGCAGTCACACTAGGCCTTCATATTTTCATTCAATTTTGCAGACAATGGCCACTAGTTTGTAATACAAATTAATTTTTTCCTTTTCTATTTTCTCTTATTCATGCTTTTATTTTTCCATTGGTTTGTCTTACTTTTCTTTTCCCATCTTCTCATGTCTAGACTTAATTTTTCAAGAAAGCAAAGTGCTAAAGGACTAAATGGTTTTGTTATAGCATATCTCTTCATATTTCTCTGAGATATATAGTTAACATATATATGTGATGCACAAAGTTAGAATAATACTTCAATTTTGTTTTGTGTATGTTATTTTAAGAATAGTGTATGAGTTTTCTGACACTTTGTTTTGTACATGCTATTTTAATACTTTTCTAGTTGCTAAATATATTTTACAATATCTAGAATATGTGAATAAGTCAGATAGTTCATTGGGTTTGCCTTCTAAATTGAGCATATGGAGAAGGGCATGAGGTAAATGACTGAGTTTCATGGTCTAGATTTTAGTGTCCAATGGCATCAGAGATAAGTATTCTAATAATTTGTTGTTAGCAAAGGTTGTTCTGCGTATTAAATAATATTTCCCCACAGAATGTGAGAGGCACCCATTTCCATGTTCTTGCCATTTTAGTAATAGGAAAGAAAATGAGTGAATAATTTAGGGTCTTTTTTAGCATTAATTCAAAGTTTTAGTTTGAATCAGTTACTTGCAAAAAATGTTCGCTCGATTACCCCATATTTGAGTTAGATTATTGTATTTATTGTATTTGTCTGCTAATGTCAGTGACTTGTTGGGAATGGTGGTAAAGTAAATTAGTTGTTCATTTTTGTGATTTATTTTCATTAATGGGATTTGTTCCATTGTTACAGGAATTCCAAAAGTTCATCATGACCAACAACCTTATAAATAATATGTTCGAGAATATTTTAGCTTTAGCAATAGGGCTATGTCCCAAGGGAATGAATCAATCCCTCTCAATAAGGAAGGTCCTAACCTTTCTAAATTTGGATCCAACTCCACTACATAGCTAGACCCATAAATCCATGATGTAAAACATAAGAAAATTCTCCCTAAAAGTGTCATGAACAGGCTTATTCTTATCTGATGTTATGTACACACTATACCCTTGAAGGTTTGATTTCAATGCCTTATAGTTGGTGCCAAATATATTTTCTTCAACTGTGTTTCTATTGATTTTTTGTCATGTGACGATAGCCAATCTTAGCCAGAGTTGTGTTTATATAATGTAATCTCCTTGACGATAATACTTTGTATTATATAGGAAAATTAGTGTCACGTATTCCCAATCCAATCATTTTTGTCAATTCATAATGCATGACACTGAACTTGTAATGAACCTATATTTACCACCACAGAGAAGCCATATGAGAGGTAAGGGAGGCCAAAAATACAATGTTGGCCTTACACCTTATAAATAATCTACAATGAGCACTTGTATTCCAACATAAGTGGGATGCTCCATGTTGATGTTATGCATAATAATGGCTCGAAGGTGATGTAGCTACCAAGGAAAGTCTGCATCCCTTCATCACAATCCTCCATGGACTCCATCAATCCTTGTAAGAAATGTAATAAATTGGGCCAGTTTCCATTGAAAAAATACTATTGAATCCCTAGGCATCCTTAATCCATCTCCAAACCTTTGAACAAAAATCAAAGCTTTCACATACCAAGTAATCTTTGATGACCTCCTCCAAGCCACAAAATTCTCCTCATCCCATGGTGCTTGCTAAGCAAGTGGATCTCAATGTGGCCCCAGTGAAGGGCATGCACCAAATTTACAAGATAAATTTGATGCCTAAGAGAAACTCTTAAGCCAAAAACCATTTTGAGGTCAAGCATACACTAAGAAAGCTTTCTCAAATGTACAAATATACCAAGGACTATCTCTCATGTACCGATCCATCTTGGATTATCCAGGGATTGAAAATACATCATGTCCCTCAATTCTAATTTTGATAAATTGAAATATTTTGATAAGACAAACATATAATATGATGCATATTGGTCCAACAACAGTTAGGGATTTTATTTCCTAAGCCAATTGCATAACGAAATACTTTTGAGGAAGCCAATGATTTTTTTCTCCAAAATTTAAGTGTGACTATCATGGTTGTCAATGATGGTCTCCCATCCTTAATCTTTATTGATACATTTGAAATTTTAGTGGTGAATTGTTATTAATAGAAACACAAAGTGACTTTGGAGAACTGATAATTCGATATTTTATAATTTTCATGTTGACATATAATACCAAATTAAGCACTTAGTTACCTCTACTAT
>APFE030521016.1:10035-67352 GCA_000404065.3 Pinus taeda | reverse complement strand
AAATAACAGAGACAAAAATGATAGAATACCTATCTTCATTTGATCCTTTGGAACATTGGCGGGGTAGTTGGTAAAATTGATTTGAACACTCCATGCTATAGTTGCTTGATTGAGCTCCAATACTCTCAGTTGAGCTACTATCCCACTCTTGGTTGAGCTCTTATTTTACCGTTGGTTTCTGTAAACAACATGCACAGACCACGAGAATGTTATTTATAGAGAAAAAGGGTCAATTGAGCCATAATGCTTGATCAAGAATTATAGCTCGATCGAGTGTTATAACTCAATCTAGGGTTTGTTTTTAACCCTTGATCGAGCTACCTTTCTAGCACACAAGGAACTTGATCGAGTGCCTAAAAGGGCTTGATCAAGTGCTTAAATGGCTCAATCAATTGCTTAAATGGCTTGACCGAGCCATTGTTTTTTCCACCCAAACCGCCCTATTTCACCAAAATGTGTAACCTAGCTCCATTCTTTCGCCGAGCATCAATTGCACTTTTTTCATATGCTTTGTGTATTCTACTAAATGAATTTGTCATATACTTGTCAGTTTTAATCATGTATGAGCTACAATATGATGCATTTAACACAAATTGCACATCTATATTTGCATTCCATAAATTTGGCATTTCCTTTGTAAAGCTATTATTCCAAATGCTTGAAGGTTTTTGTTTTGGATACTTGTTAGCTGAGATATTGTAGATTGAATTACTCGAACATATTCGTCTTTGATTAATCCTATTTCTATTAAGAAGTCTTCAAGGCTTGTTAAGTTATCATATGTTGTTTACTCCAAGAATGAGAATAACAACTTCGATTTTTTGCTAAGTTTTTTGTTAGCTACATGATTTGGTTCAATGATCTTTGTCATTATCATTAGTGGCATAAAAAAATTGTATCTACAATCTAATGCCTTTTTATTTTTACAACTTCTTGTATGGAAATGCTTATGTACTTTAGCAAGTTTTCAGTCCAAATCATCAATTTCACATATTATGTATTTGTCCCAAAACTTTTGAATTTCTATATTACTATTATTTCCATATATCAAAGCATTTTCTATCCAGAACAATCTGTGTTCAAGTTCACTTCCCCTATTTTAGAATTCTGTTACGAAAGAGTAGTATGATAATTTTATAAAGAATGTGGAATCATGAAATATCAATTGCTTTATGGAATTTATTCTATGCCTATAATAACAACTACATGTGACAAGATATTTTCTTATGATGTAATCAATGTCATTGCCATCCAATTTTCAATGTGATTATTCCTTTTTCTATTTTTATACAAGTCAAGCAATCTACTCAATAATGGTTTCCACCGATGCTCTGCACTTATAAGTTTAACAAAGAAATTTCGAGGGCCTAATTGCCGTATCATTACAAATATGTTTTTTTCAATCTATTGTAAGAAATTGGGAGAGATGTGAATGTTTCTGAAAACTATGTATCCAATATCATATTTTAGTATTTTTTCTAATTTTTCTTTTCACTTGAAATATTTTGAAAATGATTTCCTTTTTCTTATCTATCCTTTTCGTATTCTCATCCATACACAAGAAAGTACTTTTTCAATTATTATTCGCATAGTTTCGAAAAATAAATTTGTTATACGATGTGAAAAATCACCCCTTCCTTACAATAGTTCCCATTACACTATTTTTCTGGAAGCTAAACCTTTCTATAATATCATTTTCACATGGATATTAGTAGAAAATGTGGGTGAAGTTCATTTCTTTTGCATATTTGTCCTTGAAAATTCCAAGCGGATGTTGCCCTTCATTTGGGGCAATCTCAACAATCTTGTCTTGCAAATCATTGTTAGGATATTCTGACACATAGGAAATAATTAAGTATAACTTGGTCTAATGTATATTTAGGTAAAGTGTGTTTCTTTAGTATGTACTTTTTAAGACTTACAATCCGACGGTTACAATATGTTCTAGACATTAAGTGATCCGACGGTTCATTCTCTTCTCTGAATTATCAACATTTGATCTATGGCTTAACACCCAATTGGTCCATGATCTCTATTTCAAGAGCATGGAGGGTCATTTGTCTAGTGACCATTCATGAGAGAAGCTTATGTAAATTTTCTTTCTTTTATATTAATAAATTGCCTGAAGTGGTCACATTGGCTCAGGCCGTGGACTGTTTCCCTCTTTTAGGGTTTTAACCACGTCAATAATATTGGTTTACTGATCTGTGATCTATTTGTGAGTGGTGTCCATTGGTTTTCTATCAAAGGAACTTATCCTGTAAATTCCTACATGGTATTAGAGCTATTCGATCGCTGCATTCGTTGGTGATCCAAATCTGAAGTTAGTTCAACTACATCCAATTATTATTTCCCAGATATACTAATTTTGACCTCTTTCAAGATGAGAGAACTGCTATATTGTGTTAGGAGAATCTGTTTTAGTGAGGAACCCCTTTCGTTTCACGCGAAAAGGTTTATGGTAGCCCTAGTTATGTCATTTTTAAGATCTAGAGGTATACAATATTTATTTGTAGTTATAATTATTTATCTCTCTATTTGTTTCAATTTATAGTCCTATATAAATTTTTTTATTACCAGATCTATAGGTTTCATTTTTGTGTATGCTCTTTTCCCCACAACTCTGTGCAATATTGGCAAACCAGAAATAGAAAGAAATGATTTTTCTCATGTGTATGCTCTTTTCCGTGGTGCCTTAGTGCAATCTCAGAAAAACAGAAACATTGAGGAAAATATCTAGTTTACGGCCAAACCTAATTTTAAGTTGTAAGGCTTGGATACTTTTGCTTGCCTGTTCATTTTATGTGTTTCTTCTTTTGTTTTGTAGGAAAAAAAGGGTTTTCCAAGTAAGAACGCACCCCAAAGCTTTAGTGAGAAAGAAAAAAATTAACCCTTCCTCCTTTCTATCAATTACTAACATTTTAAACTCGCTCACTTAGTCTAAAGTTTCTTTTTATTTAGTTACTTTTCCAAAAAGCACATGTAACTTATGTTTTAAAGTTACTTTATGTAAAAGCGTTCTCACCCATTATAAAACATGAGTCACTTATAATTCTAAAGTCACTTTGTCTTTTATTTAAGTCACAATTTAGTGGATAGTTCATAAAGTACCATTGTAAAAGTGACTTTCACTTATTTATAAAAGTGGGTCACATAAATTAATATTTTTTTTTAAAGTAAGATAATTAGATTAAGTTTGGAAAGGAAGGATTTTTTTTTTTAATTATAACATTATCATCAACTTCCCAACATTCACGTGGTTTGTTGGCATCTTCAAAAAGCCATAACTTCTTCATCCGGAAGTCGTTTTCAGAGCTGTTTTTTTAATTGGCCTAATTTTTCGAGATCTTTCCATTGGAACACTTAGTTTCAACATTATACAACTTCACTTTCTTTTAAAATGAAAAGTCCATGCCTAGTTATTCTTGACAACACCAACTACTTCGAATGGATATCCGACATGGTGGATTTACTTAGAGATAAGGTCTTTATAGAATATCCTCAGGCCAAGAGTCTAAACCTCAATATGAATATAAGCAAGCCAAATGGGAAAATAAGAAAGATCAAGCACGTGGGTTGATAGGGATGTCTATTTCTCTAGACCTTAGATTCCATAACGTAGAAATTGATACTCTAGAAGAAGCATGGAGCTCAATCAAACCATATGTAAGTCACATTCATGTTTTTGGAAGTGAAGCATGGGACCATATTCTAGATGAGAAACATAAATCCTTAGAACCTAAGAGTGAAAAATGTATTTTTGTTGGACATTCTAAATATGTGAAAGGATATAGACTTCTTCAACCTAAATCCAAAAATGTCATCATTAGAAGATATGTAAAGTTTGCTAAAAATATATCAGCCTAAGAGCCTAGCTTGATGGATGTTCCACCTCTATCTATCCCTTATACTTCTAAAAATATTCCTTCTTCAGATGATGAAAACAAGGATGAAAATCCTTCTCCCACCTTCTTGGGATCCTCCTTCAACCCCTCAGGTTCCAAAATGGGTTTGCGCTGCTCTGGATGTAGTAGGTTCTCTTGCAGGTGATCCTACATATCAACATCATACACACTCTCAGTTCAATAGATCCTCTTCTTTATTGGCTCAAGCTTTAGCTAATTATGATCCTGACACCTTTGCAGGAGCTTCAGGCCATCCAGATTGGGACACACCAATGAATGAAGACTATTTTTCATTATTTGCAAATTATACATGGGACCTTGTCCCTCTTCCAAAGGGACAAAATTGTTAGATGCAAATGGATTTACAGAACCAAGTTTGGACAATATGGAAAAGTTGATAAACATAAAGCTCTTCTTGTTGCTAAGGGTTTTTCAAAAGTTAAAGGCATTGACTATAGTGAAACCTTCTCTCCCATTGACAAAATGAACTCTATCCACCTTGTTCATTTCCTTACCACTTCTTTCAAATGGGAAGTCCATCAGATGGATGTTAAATCTACCTTCTTGCATGGGGACTTGCATGAATAAATATATATGGAACAACCTCCTTGTTTTTTACAAAAGGACTCTAGCCTTGTATGTTGGCTTAACAAATCCTTTTATGGTCTCAAGCAAGCCCCTAAAACTTGGTATGCCAAAATGGATAGCTTTATTTTAGATACTGGGTTTTATAGGTGTCATTATAACAATACTGTCTACACCAAGAAAGTAAGTAAGTATATTATCATTCTTTTTCTTTATGTGGATGATCTTATCCTTACTGGAAGTTATCCCAACATTATAAACCATGTGAATTCTAGCCTTAAAAAGAATTTTGAAATTATAGACTTAGGGCACTTGCATTATTTTCTTGGTCTTCAAGTCTTGTAATCTAAAGAAGGTATTTCCCTTTCCTAGTCCAAGTATGCCTGTGATATTATACACCACTTTCACATGGAAGACTGTAAGCCATCCCCTTCTCCCTTTCATTCTGGAATCAAACTTTGAGTCACTTGTACTTCCCCTGAAGTTGATGCTACCTTATATCGTCAACTTGTTGGAAAACGTTTGTATCTGACCAATGGCCATCTTGACCTTTCCTTTGTTGTTGGCCTTTTTGCTCGGTTTATGAAAAACCCACATGAAAGTCATTGGAAAGAAGCTAAAATAATGCTTCATTATGTTCGAGGTACAATTCAATTTGGGATTCATTACAGTGCAGAAGCATCTCCTCTATTGGTTGGTTTCACTAATTCTGATTGTGCTGGTGACCCTAATCATTGTAAGTCTATTACAAGTTATGTATTCACTCTTTCTTATGGACCTATTACATGGGCTTGCAAGAAACAAAGTTTCATTTCTCTTTCTTTAGCAGAAGCTAAGTATCGTGGAACCATTGAATCTAGTAAGGAAGCCTTGTGGCTTCATCAGATCCTGTTAGAGTTTGGTTTTTAGCAGCAACATTCGACTACATTTTGGTGTGATAATCAAAGTGTCATTCCATTATGAAAATATCCAGTCCAACATCACTACAGTAAACACATTGAAATACACATGCACTTCATCAGAATCTTATTCATGACCATGTTCTTGAAGTGCAATATTGTTCAACCGATGATGAAGTTGTAGAATCTTTACAAAGGCTCTCATAGAGGTGAAGTTTACTAAACTTCAATTTATGGTTGGAGTTCAGGAAGTTGTCACTAAGGGGGGATAGGCTCTAATGCCTCCTTCCTTCTCCTATTGTGTCATCTTTGTACATCCTTCAATCCTATCCCAAGTTGTTCTTAAGGAAGGATGTGAGGATATTCCGACACATAGGAAATAATTAAGTATAACTTGGTCTAGTGTATAGTTAGCTAAAGTGTGTTTCTTTGGTATGTATTTTTTTTTAAATTACAAGCTGACGATTATGATATGTTCTAGACATGAAGTGACATGACGGTTCATTCTCTCCTCGGTATTACCGACACTTGATTTGTGGCTTAACACCCGATTGGTCCATGGTCTCTATTTAAAGAGAATGTAGGGTCATTTTTCTAGTGACTGTTATTGAGAGAAGCTTATGAATGTGTCGTGATTATGTGAATCCATGTACTAATGTTTTAGTAGGCCTTTCATTTTCATATTCACTATTTATATTATTTTCACTATAAGTGTCTTGATTTTTCATAGAGATATGATTGTTTTGTGGAAGGACTTGACTCCATTTCTTATTTATACAAATTTTCTCTGCTTTGTATAGAGTTCTAGAAAATATTTCATTTAATTCTTTCAAAATAAAGTTTACACTTACTTTAGCTGTTTGGTAAGAATTTTCCTAATGGAACTGCCTTTCGAATGAAATTGCAATTATTTTTGTTTTGTTTCAATGAATAACGGCAATGCCTTTTGCACAATATCCATATGGACAAGAACGTTGATAATTCATCCTGTCATACCCATTTGTGATTTTTTATAACCCCATTATCTAGTTTTTGCAAATTAAATTCTTAGTGATACAAGCCTCTTGTCAAGTTGTGTAAGTATACTTATAATTGGTAATGGTGTCTTACATCTTATTTCAACAAGTGTTGCAAATTGTGGAAATTTTCCATTCTGAAGTGCTCTTTTGCAAGTAGCACACATTTTTGTACTAATAAATGTTTTTCCATTTTTTGTCAACTTTACATATTCATTGGAAAAACATTCAGTGAAGCTTTTAATATTCTTTGCAAAATTTATTTCTTCACAAATCGAAAATATGTTCCTAAGCGTGTCCTCAATCTGCTTCATATAAGTCGACTTTGGATTTTGCTTCTTTATGTGAGCATGCTTAGTGACTACACTATTCTTTCATGTTTTTACTACGAAGTTTTTTTCTAAACCGATGATATGTCAGTTTTGCCTTGTCATTATGGGACATTGTTTTTATGATTGGTATTTCTATAAATGTATGAAGATTGATACTATGTTTTTTGTATTCAGTAGGAGATGTGTTCTTATGTTTGTTCCTTTCATGAAACTTTTTTTTTAAGATTATGGTACTTATCTTTATGATTTTCTTTTTTGTTTGAGCTTTTGCATGTTGTTTGAAATGCAAAATGCATGTGTTGTCACATTGTTCTTTTGATGATGGTTCATAGTTTGTGTGCGTTGTGTTTGTTTCAAATGATATTATGTCAATTGTTTATAATGGTTTGAACTAGTTGAGTAAATACTGACAATAGAGTTAGTGACAGAGGGACATACATGAATATTTACTTTGAAAATGACTGATATCCATTGTAAACAAATTGGTCCACCCTTTATCTTTCCTTTTTCATATGGCATTGGCACACTTATGAGATACCCTTTACAACCATTAATCACGTTTGTGTTTTGTATCACACTACTTGTTAGATATTTTTGTAAGAAATATAATTCATTTTTATCACCACACATAATTGGATTGCAAAAGGACTGGAAAATGTAAAGTCTCAAAGGCTATACATTAAGATTTGTTGATACTAAATAGAATATTGCACTAAAAAGACCATGATCATAATTATATGTTATTTTGATGGGATGTTGTATCTAATAGATTGCATATTATGCTTCATACATTTCTAGTGATTGTGAATATATTTGTATAATAGTGATAAGTAGATATTAGATCCTTCAAAATTGCATCTAGATAATTTTTTGTGGATAAATGTTTCATAGTGGCCACTAATAGGATTTGCATCATGAAACAAAATGCAATAATGGTCTATATTTTCATCTTTATAGAAGAGCATATAAATTTTTTTATTTTTAATCACCAGATTGTAATTGATATATTTAACCATTTTACTAGCTATTTCATGCAAAATGTATGTCACCAAAACCATTTCTTAGATTCATTTAAGTTGCTTGATGCAAACAACTACATTTTGGAAACATAAGTGTCAATGTCATGAATTTTGTGCAATTAGTATAAGACATCTGGGGCCAAATCATTTTGATATTATTCTAGTGCTTTTGCATCTCCTTTTTCTAATCAAATTAATAGATGATATATCAAACCATTGCACAATTTGTTCGAAGAATAATGGAAAATGCAACAAACTCAGAATGTATCAAATAAACGGACTCCTGCATTTTATGAAAATGCATCTAATCTAAAAAGGCCATTGATATTTAACACATGGTCAATGTTTTCGTGTATGACGCATTTTTTCATAGCTTTCAACATCTATTATTTTGGTCATATTTTAAATTTTGGTTTTCAAATAATTTCTATATTATGTATATAATACTATGTAACTGTGGGGAAAAAACCATCTTAGTAACAAAGTTGCATACCTTGTCCCTTTTGCTTAATTTTTTTTTCACTTTTCCTATCCACTATATATTACTCCTAAAAAGCAAAATAGTATTAGGAATTTAATTACATTAAATACACATTATAAATTAGACATTATCATAGTTAATGTTATTGTCAACCTTCAAAATTAGGTTCTATAGGTAAATAGAAATTCAAAAATAGCTATATCATTTATGCTTTTATATAGAGATACGAATAAATATTATTTAAAAATTTAGACATAATCATAAATAGTTACAAACTCAAATGTCAGTGGTTGTAATAGTTAATATGTTCATTTTCCATATATATGAAGAAAACATAACAATATCGTTTGGAAAAACAATTTCCATTTTCATACATTATAGAATCTAGCCTTGTAACGTTGAAATAATATTAATTGTTTTCTACTAAATTTTGAATGGAAAATGAAATTCCACTTTCTTCATATGAAGTCCAATGAGGTCAGAACCACTCTTTAACATCTTAGATTCTTCACCCTTCTATTTTTTGTTTCTTTCTTTTACTAAATTATTGTGTGAATGGGCCCATGGGTTGGTAGCTAGTGAATGTTGGAACCAACCTAAACAAGTCGGTATATGTGTTGGATCAGGCTCTTCTAACTATAAATTGGTCTAATTCACTAGTTTTTATAACATTGGCTGTAAGTTAGAGGGTAATTGAGCATTTCATTTTGTTGGAATCGTGATTTTTGTTACACTAAAACCTACGTGTTAGTAAACAAATGCATCACCAGAGTTAACGGATCCACAAAAGGTAGTTAAGCATATGTCATGAAACACACATGGAGCCTTGTTTTATCAATGCTCGACAATCTCCCCCTAGCACAAGCTGGGTGTGATTGGAAATCGAGACCTTTAGCTCTGATACCACTTGATCGAATCACAATTTCTGTTACACCAAAACCCATAGGTGCTAGTAAAGGGATGCATCGCTAGAGTTAATAGATCCATGAGAGGCAGTTAAGCAAATGTCATGAATCACAAAGGGAGCACTGGTTTATTTAATGTCTAGCACATTTAACATTTCAAATTGATCATAACTCTCTATATTTAATCAATTGTGGCATTCTCATGGTATTTTTGTAGTTCCCTTATTTGATATTGAATCTGCATACAAGTATTACTAAGTTTTGATAGGAAGAGAAAATGACAAAATACTGTTATTTCTTATAATGGAATAATGCATAAGAGATCCAGACATTTGTTATGGATGTTAGGGTTTTTAGTAAGATTTCAACATCTTTTGTCTTACCATCACATGTGCCCTATAGGTAAAATATCAAGGATTACTTTCCATATATAGATATATAACACTATTAGTTTTCCATATTCTAACTCCATTGTTTTGAATGGTATGCAAGAGATCATTGCCATACCACATGAATAATGTGTAGTTGGCATGATGTGTTAGGAGCCATCTTACCACCTTTTAAAAAGGATGACTATTACTTTTGTTGTTGTAATATTTTTTTTGTACATCCTTGGACTATTATAGAGAACATTCACTTCTCATATGGTTTTGTATTTCTAATTAGTCGAATAATCATCCCTTTGAAGGAAATATGAGCCTATGCATGAGAGATATAGGAATAGGTTAATGTTTTAAGTTCTTTGGATTTGATATGTACTTTTTAATGAATACTAATGTATCATGTATGTAATGGTATTATTTTAGTTTTTTTTTCTTGGAAGAATGCCTAATGTTACATGTTCCTTTATTTTTCTTGGGCACATGTTCCCATCGATATAGAAAACAAACCCACGATTTCATATAATCTATGCATCCATCAATAATGATGTTTTCATCTGTTATGACATTTTTCAAACATATTGAGGCCTTGTGCAGGAGCCAAGATCTTAGAATGGTGCCCCTTCTAGAAAAATCCTCTAGCCACTATTGTTGGGAGTTCAGACAATTCTATCAAGTTTTGGAACAATCAAAAGTGTCTGCTTGAATACTGGTGACACTCATTCCAAAATGTGTTTATTACTGTGGAATAGACATGAACATAAGTTATTGAGTTCACATGGTTTAAATAAGAACTAGTTAAACTTATAGAAATACCTATCCATGGTGAAAATTACTAAAGTTATAAGGAATATTTCTAGAGTTCTTCATATGGAATAGGTATGGAAATTCATGCATTTTATGAGTACTTATTCCTACATCGACGTTTTCCCTTTGATTTTTTCCTCATGAACCTTCCCATTTTTTTACTTATTTAGAGCCTTCATGGATACACAATTTCATTAACTACAACAGATGAAACATTGAAGTTTTGGCGTTGTTGGAGTTGTTGATGCCTAAAAAATGTGGAATATAGATGAAAATGGTGCTTTGAACATGTTTCATAGTCACATCTGCTAAGAAGTATCTGTCTAGATTCATGGAATCAATATGGATTTCTAGCTCAAGGTAGTAATTAGATGTATTTTTTTAGTTTACAATTTTTTTAGCAAGCACTATATATTGATGTTGGATTTTCATGTAGTACATTCCAATTTCTTATTTGTAATACATAGGATATTAATCATAGTAACTAATCACATAAATAACTAATACTCTAACTCATGTGGTTACAGTTAAAACACTAAAAAATATTGACTACACTGAAGTAACGAAATCCCTTCATGCATATTAGGTCTTGATGAAACTACGATAAATGAGTAGACACTAAATTGAGATCTTTTCATGTCCTACCAGGATACAAAATATGGATCAAATTGTGTTGTATCATTGTTATGAATCCATGTTTATGGATTTTAAATATTTACTCATGGAAATATTGGCATCATCAATCATCATTGTCCTATGTTTCCAATCACATTTTGAATTTTTGTGGAAATTGTTCATGCTCATTGTATCCAATAATTTCCTCTTGCTTCTAGTTACTAGCATCTATTAATGGGATATTTTAGAGATCAAGCATTACATTCTACATTACTCTACTCTCATGGAAGTATCTTGCTGATAAATCATGATTTCCCTATGTCATCAAACACATCTTGAATGTTTGTTGAAACTGTTCATTCCTTTGAATAAAATCTAACCTTATGTGAGAAAGGTGTAGACTTATGCTAATATTTTAAGTTGTTTGGATTTGATATATACTTTATAATGGATACTTATGTATCATGTTTGTAAAGGTATTAATTTAGTTTTCTTTTTTTGGAAGATTGCCTAATGTTACATGTTCTTCTATTTCTCTTTGGTACATGTTCCTTATTGTCTAGAAAACAACCACATCATTTCCTATAGTCTATCAATTATGATGTTTACATCTATGAACACATTTTTCGAACATACAGATGCCATACCAAAGAGATGTGTGGATTGAAGTGGTGTCCTTCTTGCTAACAAATTACAAGTGGGGAAGATGTGTATAAATTAGGTTGTAGAATTGCAACTACTTATGAAGTTTTAATCAAAATCACAAGACACAAATGACATTAATTCACAATTTAGAACAAAAATCTCAGGCATGCAACAAGAAATAACACACATGTAAGATGTTTTTTCCCGGGGAAATAAAACTGCTAAAAAAGCCTAATTCCTACTTGCATTAAATTAGAAGAATAAAGATGTATTACAATTTCTTTGCTCAACTAAGCACAACCTGCAAGTGCATAACCTATCTATTTTCTCACTAAAGGCCTCTGAGATAGACTTAGTAATTTTTTTCCTCTACTTGAGATCCTATTTCCTTGAATTATTCCTTGAGGAATTAGGCCCCTATTATTTAGGAAGTTCTTCAATTGAATTGCACAATTCCTTATGTTGGTCATCTGACTTCATGCAACATTTTTACACTCAAGACTAGTCTACAACTGATGTTACAATGCCTTGGAATCTCCACATCAATTGTGTAACTCAAATTCTCTACATCAACTAGATATTTTGGGCCGCTTGATCAGTTAACTGGATGATGACTAAATTTGGCTAAAGTCATAGTGCTTAAATAACATTCAACTAGTTCCTCCAACAGTTGTAACTAGTTTAAATGAAAACAATAACTAACCTTGATTCCTACAAATTAGCAATCACACATGCTTAACTGAACTCTAACTCCTCCAACTCGAATTTACTGAGTAAATATGGTGAAACAAGGCAATTCACACAAGTTAACATCATCCAAGTTGTTTGTTGATGTGGAAATTCAAACTTTCTCAATTTAATTAAGGAAAAATCAAATTGAGAATTTCTTACTACATTTTTCAACACTCTCTCTCAGCAAGAAAGGGATTATCAACCACCCCTATCCTACACCTGTGGAACTCAAAATTCCTTCCTAACAAGGCCTTTGTCAAAATGTCAACATCTTGTTTCTCTTTTGGAAAGTACTGCAACGAAATTATCCACCTCTACACAAGATTCCATAAATGGTGTTTCCAGATATCTATATCCTTGGATCGATCATGAAAAACAAGATTCTCAGAGAGCTTGATGCAACTCTAAATATCGCAATATATCATAGTTGGATCCATCCTTTGACCAAGAAATCCAATAATTATATTTCTCATCCAGATTGCTTCACATGTTGCTTGTCTGGAAGCCATGCATTTTTCTTCTCCCAATCTGAGTGCCACAAGTCTTTTCTTCATGTTGTACCAAGCAAATGCTAGGGCCAAACTTTGAAAATTCCACTTGATGTACTCTTTTAGTCTAATGGAATCTCTGCCCGATCTGCATCTATGAAGCAACATAGCTTCACTCCCGCTGACAACCTATACCATAGTCCAAACTGGGTAGTGCCTCTAAGGTACCATAGAACATGCTTAGATACCTTCCAAAATAATTTGGTTGGCCTAACCATAGCTTGGCTTAGCTAGTTGAATGCATAGAACATATCTGGCCATGTGTTCACAAGATACATTAGTGAACCCACCAACGTCTGGTAATTAGTATCATCCACTTCCTCACCAAAAATGGCATCCTCTTTCCTCCAGTTGATTGCTAGAGTTGTCTGAAAGGGTTTGCAACTGTCCATGCAGAACCTATGAATTATCTCATTGGCATACTTTCCCTAGGAGGCACACATTTCATCATCTCCTTTCCATACTTCCAATCTAAGGAAGTAGTAAATGAGACCCATGTCCTTCATTTTATACTCTCTTGCAAGGTCCTCCTTGAAAGATTTGGTGAGCTACTTATGACCATTTAAAATCAAATCATCAACATATAAGACAATAATCAATAATTTACCTTATACTAAGATATGATAGAGGTTTACAACTTCTTTACTTGTGGTGAAGCCCAAACTAGTGAGTTAGTTATCAATCCTGGTGTACCAAACATGGGGTTCTTTCTTTAGATTGTATAATTCTTGCTTGAGTCTGCACATATGACACTCCCAATCAAAATACTTGAAGCCTTCTGTTTGCTTGATATATGCTTCCTCCTCACTAAATCCATTGATTAATGTTATTTTCACATCCATTAGGTGGATCTTCCACCCCATCTGTGCAACCATAGAAAGAATTGATATATTGGATGAGTACCTTGCTATAGGAGAAGATTTCTCCTCACAGTCAATCCCCTCAACTTGAGAGTACCCCTTGGCCACAAATCTAGAATTGTACTTTTCTATGATTCCATATGCTACTTGCTTTACGTTGAAGATACATCTCGAACCCACAACTGATTTGTCTATTGGTCTTGGGACCATTTCCCAAAAACTATTCTTTACAATGGATTCATATTCCTCCACCATTGTGTCAACCCATACAAGTTTCTCTACTACCTCCTCAAAAGAGGATGGCTCAGTCTTGTTGATAGTGTTGGACCCGCCAACATGTTAGGGGATCTCCCCAATAAGAAGTCCCAATTAGACCTCAAACGGTTTGGTCTAGGAGTCCCAACAGTGGGTCGTATGATAATGCCTTGACCATGATTTCGCACATAGGAAAGTAATATAACTCTGTTGGTAGCAAGGGTGTGACAGCTGCTGTGAGTCAAGGAAGGTGCATGAGAGGTTCTAACACATGGGGGTTGAGATGAGTGCGCCCCTTGGCAACCTGTAATAGTACTCGGCCTAGAAGGGAACACATGAGCGAAGATACATCACAATATGGAAGGCAAGTTATCGAGCAATCCAAAGAGATGGTTAAACCAACAACACATTTCAGAAAGATTCGTACATACTTATACAAAATATTCCATACATGCATGCATAAACAAACCAATACATATATCATTTAGAGTAAACCAGATAGCATAGAATACAATACAACATATGCATGAAACATGTTGGCTCTTATTATATAAAGAAGTGTAAGTTCTAGTCATACAATACATTCATGTCCAACCACTAGTTCCAATAGTGGAATGTTACAGCCACATGTTCCTACTCCTCCAAAGATATGTACTAGCTCTGCATAGTGGAGAAGCCAAGGCTCGTTACAATACTATCCAAGCTCTCTCCAAGATAGTATTATCGGAAGCTTGGCTGACGAAAATCCTATACAATGAGTTATGTGGGACTATTTATAGAAAAGGGCGAGGTGACCCTTGACATTCCCCTTTGTGACAGTTCAGCTACCCTCATGAATTTTCATCTACTCTATGACTATTACATCCAACTATCGACACTTGACTTACACTTGACAAGACATTACCTTGCAATACACATGTACCCATGTGAGACAAAATGGCTTGAGCAAGCCATGAAAGACATCACTGACACTTGGTCCATTGTGGTGAGACCAACTCTTTGATATGCTTGTGAAGGTGAAGGTGGTGGGTTGATGCCAAGCTTGGTCGTTCATGATGGCGTGGATGCACTCCATGGTGACATCTTGCTGAAGCGAACTTTTGCCTCTGTTGCATCCGCGTGCATTGATATGGCTCCTTCATCTACCTCGTATGCTAACATGCACATGGTATTCTTGGTTGAGGATGAAGCGGAGACACACTGATGCATGATGTTCGTGTTGATCTTCCAGTGTGTGCTGGTGGTCATGCACATCAACTATCAAATGCATGTTCAGCTCCAGTGGGACTTGCTTCTTGTCTTCGGCTCAATGAGTGTGCCAAATGGGTTAGATCACATGCATGTGCATAATGACATGTATGCTGCTAAATCCCTTGCATGCACTAAACAACACTGATTGCCATGTCTACTCCATGCTAGCTACTGGGATGGACCTATAACTTGTACAGGTGTAGTTTCATCCGTGAGTGCATGTTGCACCCTTTTTTGTTCCTGTTCCTGCTGCAACTCATTTGCTTGTCTATGAAGCTCATGTTCTTCATTGATTTGTTGCTTCAACACATGAAACTCTTTCTTTATTCCATTCTCTATCTTGACGCGATCTTCATGTCATGTCATCACCTCATAGCCTCAATTTCCAAAGTTGCTTTCATCATCAATGGATCTGCTTGAGCTTGCAACTTTCTTCTACCTCCCTGTTGTCAATAACCTTCCTCTTGCATTCATTACATCTGGTATGCTGCCTTCAGCTACTGTTCATGATGTTGCTAGTTGTTATGCTGCTACCGTCATATCTTGATGTCATTTTCTACGAACAAATTGACGTCTGCATGGGTAGGCAAGTCCATAGACACTTGATCGATAGCATCCCCAAGTGTGCTCATAACGGTGTCTTCATCTCTTCTCTCCTGGAACCATTGTACCTGTGCTGCTGAGAGGTAGATGAACACCTGCGATACTTAGAGACATGGAAACATTCATGGCAAGCAATATGTCAGTCGAAGACCAAAATGAACTTGAGAACTGACTTGCAACATACCTGTGTGACTGATCATGAAGGTTGTGCAATTTCTACCAAGAAGTCCAGAGACTGACTACCAAGAGTGCACAAGGCACAGTCTGAGCTCCTAGGAGGTTGACTAACTACTGGAACTATGCAATTCGTAGTCTAGTCTAGCTACTGACTACTATATTTGCACATTGCGCAATCTAAGTTGGCAATGGTTGTAGGCTCAGTGACTGCATTGTGCAATTTTCTAAGCCAGCAGTCACTGTCTCTCAGAATTGCACAATACAAGACTGGAGGATAGTCACTAGGCAGAAATGCGCATTTCTTGAGAGGAAGGTAGAACCTTCCCTCTCAAGATTGTGCAATTCTGTCTTAGTGAGGCAGAGTCTGGGCCAAGGCTGCCCAAACTGGCCGACAAGCAACTGAATGTGAATGTGAATGTGAATGCATGGTGATACTAAGTGTAAGCATGAGTGAATGATCGTGCATGCAAGCAGTGAATCATAGCTTTAGATAATGGAAAAACATGCATGTGGGTGAGGCAAGTCACTAAATAAGTGACTGTTTATGAAAAACGGTTCCATGCATGCAACAACAATGAGATGTTAACGAAAACTAAAACGGTGCTAGTACAAGCTAGTATGTATCAAAACGACAACAAGCACTCACTAAAATCAAGCAAACAACATTCATACGAAGCGAAACATAAAAAGTGCTAGAAATGCAACACAAGACATGGAATGTGGCCTTACCCCAAACCAACTAAGCTGACTGTGCCGATAGCTCCTAGATGCGATGTGGGATGTTAGAGTTGCAAGGTTGATGTGAGGAATGACCTCTACAGCTTTTGGTTGATGACTTTTGATAAAATCAAGGTTGTGACGCGTATGCCACAAATCTAGGGAAAGCGACACTTGGTCGGAGGTTTCTGAAATGATCCTTTCATGTAACCTCCAACTACCAAAAACATATCCCTTAAACAAGGGATTCCTTTGCATGCTACCTTGGGAGAAGCAGCCCATGCATGCAAATTTTTTTTTCTTGGTCCTGGAGGGAACTAGTCAACTCAACTGCACATGCAAGAGGCTGCTCAACTGCTGGGAGAAAATGTGCATTTCTGGCTGGGAGTTGGGTTAGTTGCTCAGAATATCTGTGCAATTTTTGGGTAGAGCATCTAACTACTGCCTAGATTTTTTCAAATTCTGGGTTGAGCAGCCCAACTGGGAAGCATTACGCAATTTTCTAGGTGAAGCTTGCTCAACAGAATTGCACAGTTCTCGGTCCTAGCAGGCTTCCAGTTAGGATTGCGCAATTTATGGAGGGAAGGTTGGTTTCCCTCCAGATTTGCACATATTCTTGAAGGAAGTTACTCAACTTGTAGCTGGACTAAGTTCGGATGAACAACCTATGAGGGGAATGCATCAACATTTGATTAACAGGCTGTCTTTGTGCAAGAAAAACATTGAAGCTTGTGTACTTGACAAAGCAAGACAAGGTGCTACAAAAATTTGGTAGGGAGGCTCCAAAAAGAAGCCAAGGAAAGATTTTGGAGGTTGGTTATAGCTGCTATAACACTTGGTGACACCTTGGTAGAACTCCAGCTCTTTGAATGGACCTTGTTCGTGAAAACCAAGACTAATGCATCTGGAAGTATTATTCAGTTCTTAGTTCGTCTTGGTTTCACACTAGCTTAATTGTAAGATGTAGCATCGACCAAGCTCTTGGTCGATTGACATACATTCCAAGCCAAGGTAACACAGTTTTTTCGATTGGGGTTAAGGGGTATATTGGTGCACAAGCAATATAGTCGTCAGAGTCTTAGCTTCGTCTCTAGTGTTGCTCCACTACGAGTAGGCCTGGACAATAACCATACGAAGTCACATAGGAACACAAGCATGGCTTTGCTACTAGTGAGCCTAGTCAATACCCCAACGGAGTTACTTGCAACACCTCTCTACATAGGAAACCTTTCTCTTCTTTCGCCTTATTCATTTTTCATTTTTTCAAACTTTTTTTTTACTTTTTGTCATTTATTTTCATAACTGTGCATAACACCTATTCATTTCAGAGGTGGAAGAGGGATCCCATCTTATTGAGAGCAGAATAGGTTGTTCCATCAGAGAAGTATTTTATTATACCTTTGACATGCCTATTAAGGTTTTCTTGTTCACCTCACTCTACTTGAATGAGCTGCAAGGGTTAAACCAAAAACAACAGACTAGAGTAAGTGATACTAGTTAGCACACAACCATTGTGTTTTCACCAAGGTTCACTTAGAATATTACGTATTTTCCTTCGACGTATCATTGAATGGAAGTAATAAGTTCTTCATACAGAGGCAAGATGACAGATAACCAAATAGTGATAGCTATAGAAGGCCTGTTGTAATTTACCCAACTTGTTTCAAGAGTCATACATGGTTTCATGCAAAACTAACCTACGAACAAAACAAGACAACTAACAAACAACAATGCAAAGCAAGAGCAGAAGAAAAAGTGAAACCAAAGTGGGAAAGTAAACAAGAAATCAAACAAACAAACAAACAAAGCAAGTAAACAAACAAGCATGCAAGAACACTGACTAAAATCAAAGGCTACTCCTACTCCTAAGCTAACGGTGCATGGGCCTGATCACATGCAGTGATATTTCCAATGTAGCCACCGATGCATTGGTTGGCCCATATTGGTGAAGGCTTGGTCCGCGAGCAACCCAGTTGTGTGAAACAACAAGAAAGAAAGATATAACAATGAAGAGAACCACACTTCATGTTTCAAAGTGCCCACAGGAAATAAGTGAGTGCAAGTGCATGACGAGCAGATCCTGGACTTATCACGGTGTTGTGCGAAACTGCATGAATATTTGAAGCATATGCACACTCTTGACTGTGACATGCAAGCAAATGAAAGAAACAAAGATAAATTGCACCATGCACGCATGCTTGCAGTGCAGCGATGGGATTATGCAGTTCGAGTGGAGGAAGCACGATCTATGTGTGAGATTGATCTTCAATGCATACAAATGAGTGATGAGGAGTGTTGGGTGATTGAATAATTTCCTGATCAAAAGTGAGACTGACCACAAGAGAGCAAGGGCTTGACATAACCATCAGCTCGAGCTGAAGTGCCTCAACAGTCTTGGGTGTTTCAACTTCATCATTAGATAGATCATCATAAACCGATGGCTTCGAAAGATCAACTACAATAGAGTCTTGATCGTGATCAAGTATTGGAGTCAATGGATCATGACCACCATGATCAGAAAAATAAATGAGCTCATCGGCATCCTCATGAGCAGATGAATCAAACAAAGGGGTAGACGAAAAGTGAATGAACTCATCCTCTGTGTTTCTGGAAAAGGCAGATGAAGGATCAAGTGGATTTTCAATGAATAAATTATCCTCTCTATTGCCAAATGATGGACCAACATCCAATGTGTCCTGCAAGTGATAAAAAATGGGTCCATCCATGGATGGGGATACACATGCAAAATCATGGATGGAAAGTTCACCAAAGATGTCAAGAAAGAATGGAGGAGGCTCCAATGGAAGGGAGTCATCCTTCACCGAGTGTTGATGATCGTGCTCCCACTCATACTCTTCATGAATGATAGCGCATGTTGGTTGTGCAACACCATCTCTGTCAGTGGCTTGTTCCTCGTTCACAACAAGTGAAGAGTCTGGAATGGAAGAAGACAAGACAATATCATCCAGAAGAACAACCAAGTGTGAAGACAAAGGTTGTGGAACATAATGCATATGACAACTCAAAGGACTCACAACCAAATTTGTGTGAAAATTAAGTGAACTGATGTTGGGAGGATGTGAAAGCTGAACAGGTGTGTGAGCATGATCCTCAGTATCACTCGATAGTGGTGGAGATGTTTGATGAGGGGATGGTAGACAGTCAATCGAGATAGTGACCACATCCACATGAGATTGCACAGCTCCATCACTGAAGAATGTTGAGTGAAGCTTGATCTCAAGCTTCTTCTTAGGACAGGCAAATTTCTTGAGGAAATACTCGAATCGGTCCCAAAGATAGGAAAATTTCATCTGGCTCCTTGGAGCTTGAAACTACAAGTAATGGAAGTGCTGCCAAAAATCCATAACCGATTCATGCGGAGCCTTCTGTTGCCGTAGCAATTTTTGGTCATGATGTTTTGGATCAAAATGATAAAAAGTGTCTTGAATGAGATCAAATAAGTGCTCAAGTGAGTGCACATTGTCAGCTGATAGGCTGAACAACCATCGAAGTTGAGATTTACAAAGTGTGTATGCAAGGAGCAAGTTGGCCTATTTGTCAGAACACCCATCTTCCTCATGAAGCATGGACAGAAAGCCATGTAGGTACTTAGGCCAAGCCACTTCACCTTCACCATCATACATTACAATGAACATGTACCCATGTGAGACAAAATGGCTTAAGCAAGCCACTCAAGACATCACTGACAATGGGTCCATTGTGGTGAGACCAACACTTTAACATGCTTGTGATGGTGAAGGTGGTGAGCTAATGCCAAGCTTGGTCATCTGCGATGGTGTGCATGCACTCCATGGTGACATCTTGCTGAAGCGAACTCTTGCCTCCGTTACATCCAGGTGCATTGATATGGATCCTCCATCCAACTCATCTGCTAACATGCACATGGTCTTCTTGGGTGTGAATGAACTGGCAACACACTGATGCATGGTGTTCATGTTGATATTCTAGTGTGTGTTGGTGGTCATGCACATCAACTATCAACTACATTTTTAGCTCCTATCAAACTTGCTTCTTGTCTTCGCCTTAGTGAGTGTGCCAAATTGGTTGGATTGCATGCATGTGAACAATCAAATGCATGTTTGATCCCTTACATGCACTCAACAACACTGATCACCATGTCTGCTCTGTGTCAATTGCTGGGATGGATCTATAACTTGTAAGGGTGCAATTTCATCTGTGAGTTCATGTTGTGCCCCCTGTTGTTATTATTCCTATTGTAACTCATTCGCTTGTCTGTGCAACTCATGTTCTTCCTTGAGTTGTTGCTTCAGCACATGCAACTCTTTCTTTGTTCCATTTTTTGTCTTCACGTGATCTTTATGTCATGTCGTTACCTCATAGCCTAAGTTTCCAAAGTTGCTTTCATCATCAATGGATCTGCTTGAGCTTGCAACTTTCTTCTACCTCCGTGTTGTCAATAACCTTCCTCTTGCATTCGTTGCATCTGGTATGTTGCGTTCAGTTACTGTTCATGATGTTACTAGTTGTGATGCTGCTACCGTCATATCTAATGTCGTTGTCTATGAACAACTTGATGTCTTCATGGGTAGGCAAGTCCATAGACACCTGATCGATAACATCCCCAAGTGTGCTCATAACGGTGTCTTCATCTCTTCTCTCCTGGAACCATTGTACCTGTGTTGCTGAGAGGCAGATGAATACTTGCAATACTTGGAGACATGGGAACACTCATGGGAAGAAATATACTTGTCAGAAACCAAAATGAACTTGAGAAATGACTCGCAACATACTTGTGTGACTGATCATGAAGGTTCCATAATTTCTGCCGGGAGTTTAGGAGATTGACTGCTAGGACTGCACAAGGCACAGTTTGGGCTGTTGGGAGGCTGGCTGACTATTGGAACTATGCAATGAATAGTCCATTCTGGTTGCTAACTACTGGATTTGCACAATGCGCAATCTCAACTAGCAATGGTTGTAGCCTTAGTGACTACATTGCGTGATTTCTCAGCCAGCAATCATTGTCCCTAAAAATTGCGCAATACAAGATTAGAGGACACTCATTGGGTAGAAATGTGCATTTCCTTAGAGGAAGACAGAGCCTTCCCTCCCATGATTGCACAATGATGTCTTGGTGAGGCAGAGTCGAGGCCAAAGCTGCCTAGACTCATTGACGGGCAAATAAAGGTGAAAGTGAATGCGAATGCATAGCGATACTGAGTATAAGCATGAGTGAATGATCGTGCATGCTAACAACAAATGAAAGATTCAAAAAATGGAACAACATGCATGTGGGTGAGGCGAGTCACCAAATCGGCAACCGTTTGTGAAAAGCAGTTTCACGGATGCGACAACAATGACATGTTAAAGAAAACTAAAACTATGCTAATACAGGCTAGTATGTATCAAAATGACAACAAATGCTCACTAAAATCAAGTAGACATCATTCATACAAAGCGAAACACAAAAAGTGCCAAAAATGCAACACAAGACATGGAAAGTGGGCTTACCCCAAAACAACTGAGCTAAATGTGTCGACAATTCATAGATGCAATCTGGGATGTTAGCCCTGCAAAGGTTGATGTGAAGAATGAGATCTATAGTGTCTAGTTAATGAGTTTTGATAAAATTGAGGTTGTGAAATGATCCTTGAATGTAACGTCCAACTGCCAAAAATATATCCCTGAAACAAGGGATGCCTTTGCATGTTGCCTTGGGAGAAGTAGCACATGAATGAAAGTTTATTTTGGTTGGTCTCGGAGGGAACATTCAACTCAACTGCACATGCAAGAGGCTACTCAAATACTGGGAGAAAATGCATATATCTGGCTGGGAGTTGGGTTGGCTGATCAAAATATTTGCACATATTTTGGGCAGAGCAGCGGACTGCTACCCAGATTTTCACAAATTCTGGGCTGAGTAGCCCAACTGGGAAGGATTGCCTAATTTTTTGGGTGAAGCTTGCTTAGAAGAATTGCACAATTATGGGGCCCAATAGGCTACCAATAAAGATTGTGCAATTTCTGGAGGCAAGGCTAGTTTCCCTCTAGATTTTTGCAAATTCTCGAAGGAAGCTGCTCAGCCTTCAGTTAGACCAAGTCTTCATGAACATCATGTGAGGGGAATGCATTAAGATTTGATTGATAGGTTGTCTTTGTGCAAGAAAAAACAATGAAGCTTGTATACTTGACGAAGCAAGACAAGGTGCTATGAAAAGTTGGTAGGGAGGCTCCAAAACAAAGCTAAGGAAAAGTTTTGGAGGGTGGTTGTAGCCACTACAACAAGTGTCTACAAGCTCAACCATTAGAGCTATGTAGCCAGTGTACTGATTTAGTTATCTTCTCTGCCTGCACTGATATAGTGCCCTAGTCCTTTTCCTGCATTCTCTGGATGGTTCTTCTTGAGTGGCTATCTCCACACTCTACTCCTCAATTTGTGGCTTCTCCACAACTTCTTGAGGCTCCTCCTTTAGGGCTAAAATATCCTCTTCTGGCGTGATTTGAATCTCCCTCTCAGGACAACACCATATGGATTTTTACTCATCAAATTTTACATCCCTTCACACAATTGTCATTCTGAGGGATGACAAGTACACACGGTAGCTGTGGGGAGTTTCTATGTAGACAAAAAAAAACCCCAATTCTATTGTCAACTCAAGCTTCTTCCTTCATTCTTTGGAGACATGGATGTAAATAGAGGGTCCAAACATCTTGAAGTGCAACACATTTGGGTTTCTCCCTGAAAAACCTCCTCCTGTGTAATCATGACTAGAATCTAATGAGGACTCCAGTTTGGAAATAAATTTTTGTGTTGCATGCCTTGCCCCACAAATTTTCCCTCGCGTCTCACACAATGTTATGATTCTTTCTCTCATCCACGTGACCCCATTCTACTGTGGGTTGTGGGGCGCTATCAACTCTCATCGAATCCATTCTTTTACACATATTTTGAAATTCATTTGATGCATACTCACCTTCATTATCACTCTTGAGAGCCTTGACCTTCTTGCTCATTTATTTCTCAACCACTGCCTTGAATTCTACGAACTTGGAGAATGTCTCATCTTTATCTGCATGAAGAAGATCCAACACTTCTGTGATAATTCATCAATAAAAATGAAAAAATATTTATGCATGTAAGTGGAGGTGTCAATAAGGTTCCATAGACATTAGAGTGGATCCTTTCAAGGATTGCATGTGCTTTGTTGTCTCGATCATAGAATGTGGCTTTTGTGTACTTTCCCAAAGTACATCCTTTGCATACATCCTATTGCTCAAGCGCTCTTTTGGGGAGGCATGTGGTTGTCTGCTACATAATCTTCAAAGTGCCATGACATAAATTATCATCTTCAATCCCGAAGTTCATTGAGATTGTGACTCTAGACCTTCTCCACCTTTCTGCTTAATGTAGCACAATCGTCCACGTCTAGCTTGTACAAGTTCTTCACATGAACCCTGATATGCTTCATTGTGCCTCAAGAATTCCTTTCCTTTGCTGAATATCACATCATAACCACAATCTTCCAAAACTGCAACAAACATGAGATTTTTCTTTAGGTCTAGAATGAAAATGAAATTCTTGAGCCTGAGGGGGGAGCATGACTCCCTCTGAAAGGTGATTGTACCAATCCTAGTTGCTCTATACCTTCTATCACCCCCCATCTCAAGGTGCATATACAAATATTTCTCCTCTAGGTCGCTGAAAAAGTCTCTACACCCTATCATGTGGAAAGATGCACCTAATTCCAAGTACGACACGCTCACCATCACTATGTTGGCCATGCATCCAATGAGGGTAAAATCAAGATCGATGTAGTAGTGTTTTCTTCTCAATGATGTAGGAAAAGAACCCACTTAAGATCGTGGATGACAAACGATCTCAAGAATAGAAATGACTGCTAAACATTATAGATCTAGAGCTATTGATAGAAATAAAAATTGCCAAAATGCTGATTTATGTTGCAATCATCGTTAAACAGTGAAATGAAGAGTAATAACCCAAAAACATCCAATGGAAACCAAATATGTGAAGAATTATTTTATTATAACACTTGTGAAGGGAACAAATATATGTTACCAATCCCCCTCTATGGGATGGGTTCTTGGCTATCCTCAAACACTTTCAGCTTCTATAGAGTCTCTCTCCTCTATGATGCATAAACCCAACAAAAATATGGTCTGTGACAATGAAAATAATCAGAGTTACAACAGTGAGTGCAATAATGAAAATAACCAAAAGTGAATAATTGTTATGAAACCAGCTCAAAAAAAGATAGAAAAGAGAGATCAATGCCTTAGAATTCAGCCTCTTCGAGGGGGCAACCTCCTTTACATTATACAAATGAAAAAATCTTGGATGATTCAAATGACAAAACCTCCTTTCTATATATAGGAGTCTAAGGAGTCACAATATAACCCAACCAACCTATATAATTATATAAAGCTACAAAAACAATAGAGGGATTCTATGGGGCGCAGTAATAAATATGGGGCCAATAAGGCACAACATATTAATAAGGGATACACTACAATAGTTAATGGGGTATCCTAATTATTAGGGCCTAACTTCCCCTCTCCTTCAAAAAAGTGTTGTCTCAACGCTTAAGTAGTTCTGGATGCTTTCCATTACATTGGAGGTGTTGATGTTGTACTAGGAGTCCAATGGCTACAATCCTTGGGTACAAAGCTTTTATTTCAAGAACTTTTCATTGATTTTTTTGTGGAGGGAAAGAAGTGAATTAAGGGGTATTGAGGAATCGGGGAAGATAATTAGTCGATACAATTTTATGAAACCAGTTTACAAAAAGATAGAAGAGAGATAACGCTTAGATTCATCCTCTTCGAGGGGAACCTCCTTACTTACAAAATGAACATTCTTGACGATCAAATGACAAAAGCCTCTTTTCTTATAATAGGAGTCTAGGAGTCACAAATAACCCAACTACTCAACAATAAAATATAAAGCTACAAATAACAATAGAGGGATTCTATGGGGCACAGTAATAAAAATATGGGGACAATAGGGGCACAACAATATTAATAAGGGATACAACTACAATAGTAATGGGGTAATCACTAGTATTATAGGGACCTAACAATAATGAATGGAAAACCCTCTTATTTATAACAAAATATTGAGTTATCCTCGAATAATGAGCAATAATAGAATATTATTGATCCCATTCTTGGAATTACCACTTGGAATATTTTATTATATTTGTTTAGGAGGGAAAAACTATTTAAACTTTTATTTAGAAATAATAAATAAATAGATGATTTATTTATTATCTCAAGGAATTAGTTAAGGAATAATAAACAAATAATGATTTATTTAATTATTGCTAACGGATTTAGTCAAACTTAACAAATAATAGTAATTAATTAATGATTAATTAGTTATTCTTTGAGAAAAAGAATATAAATAATGGTTTATCTGTTTATTTTTCATGATTGGGTTATATTTAACAAGGAATAATAATAAAACAATGGTTTAATTAATTATTCCTAGAAGAAATAAAATAAATAGTGATTTGTTTAATTATTCTTCATGGGTTTAACTATAAATTACTTAATAAAGGTGGTTTATTAGGTAATTTCTCACAGTGAAAGCAAATTTACTATGGTAAAATTGGATTTAGATGGTGTACTTCGATCCATCTAGTAAATTAGGCTATATGATCAATTTTTTGGTGATAATAGATTGCCCCCCAACGTACAAGTGCTAGGAAAAAAATGTATGACCGAAGTACGTTGTAAAGACACAATCACTGGACAACATAGGGGAGTTAAGGAGAGAGAGAGAGAGACCAATGAAGTTGAAGCTGAGAGAGAATAGTGATAGAGGGGATGAGGCTAATGCAAGTCTTTTTTTTTTGTGGTACCAGACCTCAATGAGACGGGGGAGGCATATCCATACCCACCAAGATAGATTAGTATAAAAATAATGGTTTTCCCAAAAACATGAAACTAAGCAATAAGGTACATGCTGAATGGTACATGACACGCTGCATAACAGAGCCAAAAAATAATATAATGTGTCCAATATACATAATGTACTTGGTAAAAACATGAGCCAGCACTGAATACAATAATATCTGAGTACATGAGATACAAAGTACCTTCCCTCAAAAAATGGGTGAGAGGGAGGGTAGAACAACTAAGGAAGCCTTGCTGAACAAGGAGGGGCTCTGCAAAACTGAATGGATCTTCTGGAGGAGACGTGCAGGCTATGAAAAATACGATTGGTAGGAACCGAACCCGTCAACTCTGCGGAACTTCATCTGAGGTTGTAGCATAGTAGGTATGCATCTAGGCATGTGGGGGGCTACCTGAATGGCCACCCCGTCATGAGGTATGTAACATCTCACACATACTCGAGAATCACTAGTACAATCTGATGCATCGCTGGACCATCAAGTGTATGGATCACGAACATGAAATGATCAAGTCAAAGGGAAATAATGGGACCCTTTGCTCGATCCAAGAACAAGAATGGATGCTGGAACCGAGATACACCGCCCTTTAGGTCGTTCTTCTAGAATAAATGAGCTGATTTCGATAGAATAGGGACCACGATAGATGAGGCAATGAGGATCCTTAACTAAAGCACGAAGGAAAATAGTAATGTGACTGATGGACTAACACCAAGGATAATGGGGAAAAGGGGATTGAGGGACAAACAAATGAATGACTTGTCAGAGCATAAAGTGCATGGTTAACCTGGCAGCAACTCACTCAACTCCAGAGGGGATGGGGAAAGTATGACTGAAGGCCAAAATGGGTAACATAGGATGGACAGTATGCAAATATGGATGGAATACTATGACATGAAATAGACTCAAAGGATGCAAGGGTGACTCATCGCAGATTCTCTGAACAAGGGTGACTCGATGATGCTGCCACTTAGACTAGGCCTGGTGGGGACCATGAAAACATGAGTAAATGATGGTTGCTGACGATGAAAACCACCATAGGGTAAGACAAGTATTTAAGGAAGTGGACCTCAAAGTACAAGTGTCTCTTTATGACGAAAGTCGATTTTGAGGGGCGACAAAATGACCTTCTTGGAAAAATGGTTTCCGGGTGAAGTGTCAAATCATCTAAAACCAAAGAAGATCCATTTTAGAGCTTGTTGAGAGCTTTCCAATGGTCTTGACAGTTCGTAAAACTGAGCTATGGTCTATTCAGAGTGGGTGACTAGAAAAATTTTGGATTTTTCTATGAAAGGACATTTTCCCACCAATTTTGATTCACTTGCTAAGTGCGCTGTGGTGAATTTGGAGAGCAGAAAAAGGCCCTGAATCTTGTGGATATCATAGCAGACAACTCGACCATTAGGATCAGGATCTATGACTTTCAGGTAGGTGGCCTTACTCATCTCTTCAATTTTAGTGGTTTATTTCCTGATGTTTGGCATGTCGCAGTTCCTTGAGAGCCCCTTTCCCTTTCTCACAGTCGCATCGCACTTTTTGGGCCCAGAAGTGTGATCTGGCTCACAAGAAACAATTAGAAACTTGTGAGCTCACGCTTTTTGGGCTGAAAACTACAATTTCTGGTTGGAGGAAGGGTTGTTTTGCTAGCGTGGTGGGGGTTACAGGCCGATCAGTTTGGTTGGCTATTTTCTATTTCTAACTGACAAGACATGTGGTGTTTTGCATATATGGTAGAGATGAAAATCAACTGGCGTGAATGAGACTTGGACACTATTCGATTTGAGATCTAGGAGGATTAGGTAGTTCGAGGGGCACTGACTCGTTATGGGGTTCTCAAGTTGGTAGAGTATCCACTTATGAGGGCAGGTGAGCCCTTGCTACCAAGAATTGTGAGCTATTAGGATCTAGACTAGGAGGTCTTTGTTGTGCAGGGGCATAAGATCGAGCTCGCATTAGAGGATATTTAGTTCTTAACTGGACTTCCTCCCCTCAGAGTGGTGGGGGATATTCATCTTGTGTTACCTCGTGGGAGGAAAATTACTAAGTTTGTGGAGTGCCATTGTCGATGGGGTGTTCATTTCAAGGGAACGACTATCCCACTTGTGGATCTATAGAGGCTAGAGACATAGGCTATAGCAATAGCTATGCTACAGATCGTGGGTATCCAGGCGTTCCACCACATCACTGGAGGGTAGATGATGTTAGTTGAGAGTATTCTGGTTAGGACGTACTTGGGTGAGCCCAGATGATGTTGTCATCAGTGAAACGATAGTTGAGTCTTTGTAGGAGGTAGGTGAATCATGATTGCGCTTTTGGTACAGTACTATGTACGTTCTTCTTTGAGAAGATACCCACTATCCATCCTCATGTACAGATCTAAGATGGGGGCCCACAGGAGCCCAAGATGCTCCGTTGGGGGAAGCTACTGTGGAGAGGAGGAGGAGGGGGAGTCATATGGGTGTTCCAACCCGAGTTTTTCATGAACTAGGACAAGCTGCCCCTTTACATTGATGACTACCCTTATCGCTGGATGAGCTATCAGGGGGATCCTGACTTGCCAATTCTGCTCGAGCAAGCATGGTGACTAGACAGTAAGTGTTAAGTTGCTATGTTTTATGGTGCATTTATATTTCTGTCACATGTATGTGGTACTGAGTGTGAAATATGTTGTATGTAGAAATAGCACCGATGAAGCCGACAAGATATGCAGGCCGAGCCAAAGCACCTGGGACTACAGATTGTGGGACATCATCGTCACAGTAGGGTGCAAAGGATACTATGCTACTTCTTGATTTGCATCATTGGTTTGATGTACATTTGACCAGGGTTTCAGAACACAGATGAAACGACTTAGAGGATTGGTACACAGATGAGCGTACTAGTCTTCTTTACGAGTGGCAAGGTATCATGCGACACGTGGTGATGGAAGGTTAGGAAGTACGTGATCTATGTGTAGGTGGAGCAGAGCCTTTTGTGCGAGATCCACTAAACATTGACTAACATGTGGGTCCCTTTGATTGTGATTTTTGTAACATGCTATGGGCATGTTGGATGTATTTAGAGCTATGGCTCCAAACACTTTTATGATAGATAATATGATTATGCATTTCATATGATGATGATGGTTCACCATTTGTGTGGTTATCTTTTGTGGTATACATGTGATAAATGCCAATCTAGAATGTTGTTTGCAATGGTATCTACATAGTGATTTTGGGCTCTAGGCACATGAATGAATGTAATGGTTTCAAATTCACGTACCAGTAGCTTCACTCATAGATATTTTCTAAATAGGACTTGATTATGCACATGGTACACACAATTCAATTGCATGACAAGTAGAAAGGGATCTAAAAGAACATGAAGATGAAGGATGCGATGAGTGAGGGCATCGACTAACAAACCTATCAATGCATCATATTCAACTTGATTATTGGTGGAAAATCCAATACACACGCCATTTGAAAGGACTAATGTATGCAAGGGAGTACAAATGGTCCAGGCTACTGAGGCTAGATTCTGGGAGAAGCGGCTCCCACCATTAGCATGGCCGATATATGGTGTGGATGATGGATCCATCTAAAAGGTGAAAAAGATAATGGATGAGATGATGCAATCTACCTAACTATAGGGCAGAAATAAAGACATGCAAATAAAAGGGATGTGTTGTGACAAACATTTCTAGAGGTAGAGAGCATTCGGAGAACTAGGAAGGAGATGGCCATCGAAATCCTCATGAAGGAATTCTCCCTTAATCAAGTGTAGGGGTAATTAGGGGTAGCCATAGCTTCCATGTTGTCCTCATTAGGCTGGGAGATGGGAGGGTGGGAGGAAGTCTGACTACATGATGCAGCACCATTACCTGATGCATCAACATGAGGAATAAAGTTCACATACACATCGTCTTGGATGGCAGATGACGAGCTGATAGGTGGAGGGTCTATTGATGTTGAGTCCTTAGATTCTATCAAAAAAGGTTCGATAGAAATGTGCATAACAACCTCAGGAATGTTTGTCAGTGAGGAACTCAAGGGTGACGATAGGAAAAGAATGGGGCCTGTGTTATCCATCATCTCGACATCAGGGGAGGGGATCACAATAGAGGGGCCAGAGTTTCCCTATTCTGGTTGACTAGTGGTACCAAAATCCACAGGTAGAGGAGTAGCGACTCTACTACGAGTGGCCTCGTATTCATGAATCACCCCAAGGCAATCGTGAAACTCATTGAGATGAGGGAAATAATGGAAATAGTGACCATGAAGATCACAAAGGGCACAAGGATGGTTTGTGCGAAGCATTTTTAGTTTCTTAGGTGAGACTGGTATGTCAACATGGACTTCTAGAATATTTGACTCAGGGAGCGCTTCATGAACTAAGGGTTTAAGTCTAGGAAGTTTGGGACAATTATTGGTGGCATGCCAAAAAATTTCACACAAAGCATGCGGCTTTGGGGCCTTAGGGGTTGGAGGATCTTGGGGAGCCTTGTCCTTCGAATTTTCTTTCTGGATTTTCCCCCTTTGCAAGTTACTTTCACAATAGGAGTTGGATCTTGCTGAGCTTGTGATGGCACTGAAGCAGTGGTAAGGGTCATGGGGACCGGTTGAACAGGGGTCAAAGTGTGATATGATCTTGGCTGACTAGGCAGAATGTTTGTAGGGGGATCAATGTATCATATTGGGATCCCGAGAGTCATGTTAGGAAGGACAAGCAAAGCCATGACAAGTACAGAAAAAAAATTCCCAGAGGGGAGAATAAGAAAGGTATCTGGTCGGTAGGATAATGACCTGGTGGAATAGCTCCTAGATGGTTGAGACTTGGAGGTAACATAGGAGAGGCACCCACAAATGGAGGAGGTCTTGGGGGAGTCTTTCCATAGGTTTTAGCTAGAAGAGTAAAAACAGGATGCTGAGGAGCTGGCTATTGATCAGTTGTACCAGACTATTTTAGGGAAGTTCGTGACACTTGTAACATGTAAACACTCATGGAAGTAGGTTTAGAAATGGGAGGGGGAGGACCAGGGAAGGCACCAAAAAATTAGGAATATTTATAGACTTTGGGTGAGACACTGGTATAAGGAGTGGATGACTATTTATCATATACCAATGAGATGATGGACTCGAGGGAGGTCATGGATGTCAGCTCGTAGTAAGTCAACTAATCAATGGTAATGATCTTCCCTTCATGGGGGAAGCATGTCTTGCAGAACACTGCAGATGCAACAACTGGAATGGAATATGTGTAACTACAACCTAAGAGGATGTTGTAATTGAAAGGGGCATCTATGACTTTGATATCAACGTGGACAGTCTTACCCATAAGGGTCAATGGACAGTTGTGGTACATGCCAAATGGCTGGGAGGAGTGCCCATCCCAAGCATGCAAGTTGATGGTGGAGGGGGACAACTCAAGTGACTTGAGTTGTTTCCAAACAACAACGGACATCACACAGGTGGATGCACCTTTGTCAATAATGCATCTGGAGATGATGGTATTACGGACTATAATAGGTATTTGGAAAGAGACAAATGAAGGAAATAGGGGGTGCTCTGTTTTTTCAACCGAGAAGACAATCAAGCGATCATTAGAAGGGTCAAATGCACCCAAGGCAATTAGTGGAGCCTTATTTTGGGAAGGGCATGACTGGAGGACTTCCAATGTTGACATGGTGGCAGGTGATTGTGCCAAGTTGTCTACTATACTATATGTATGGGAAGCTTTGTTAAAATCCGCATTACGACGTAATGGTCCTTTTGGGATTTTGGGAATGGCCTCAACTTTGGGTTGAGGGATCTATAAGGGACCATTGGGTGTCATAAGAGGCTTAGTGGACACTTTGATTTTGGGCTTAACAGTCGACGAAGTGGAGGGCTTGTCATATTGGCGTGACCGAGTTTAGAGGTTGATATTGGAGGGGTTAACCTCATCAGAGTTCATCATCAAGATATAGTAGTCACTAGGACCAGAAGGTTGGGGGAGGTGCGCTACTTAACCTAGCTGGGGTTGAGTAGCAACAAATCCTTGCTGAGGGAAAGGATTTGTGAGCACTACCAGTTGAGGTGGTGCAGGATTATGAGGCAATTGTTGACCTCGAGAAGCTTCT
Organism: Pinus taeda; assembly: GCA_000404065.3. Lineage (NCBI taxonomy): Eukaryota > Viridiplantae > Streptophyta > Pinopsida > Pinales > Pinaceae > Pinus > Pinus taeda. Next base: position 34,606 of record APFE030521016.1, on the reverse strand, counting down.
TGAGCTTCCCATAGCTGGCATTGGGGTAAAAGGGGACACTCATGTGTGTAATGGCCATGTACACCACAACATGCATAAGGCTTATTCATACGAATGACCTTTTTTTGGTTGTGCTGGCTTCCGTATTGGTGGTTGTTGGTGTTAGGCTGATTCCCCTAGGCTTCAGTAGGTTGGTTACCCTCGTTACCCTTGTTACCCTTGCCCTTATTCTTTTTCTTTGAATTTTAGGGATTGGTATCACTCCGTTGTGCAAAAACTTAACCCTGAGGGGGTGGTGGATGCTAGGGCTGAGGATGCATGGCAGGTTTGGGCACTAATGCTTAAGGGGTTGGAGTGCTACGCTGTGCATAAGAAGGAGAAATAGTTTGGTAGACAGGTTGGGGCCTTGGAAACATGTTGCTAGTAGGAGGGGCGTAGATGTTGGAGGAACTACTACCCCCCTACTGGTAGACATAACTTAGCTGAGAATATGGCGAAGAGTGTGAAATGTATCCAACGATACCATTGGCGGCATGAGATGCCCCTGGTGAATTAGCACTGGTAGGACGAGGGAGGTCTGGAATAACAGTATAGACATAGCCTGATTGAGCATAAATCAAATAATATCTCAAAGCAGTCTGGATGGATTCTTCCTTGGTTTGACGAAAATGGGACACAACATCTTTCTCGATGGGGGACAAAAGGCTCTTGAGAAACCAGTCTAGATAAACATAGTCTTCGAAAGGTGGAGCACGACATGTGCTCCTCCTTCAACACTGCTCTTGAACATGGTCAGAAAGGCGAGTATAGGAGGATTTACGGAATGTGGTCAAAATCTCAGTACCAGTGTCATACTAGAGAGGTAATTGGAAATATGATAAGAACGCTTTAGCAAGCGTAACGAAAATAGAATGGAGTCATCGGTTATGGAGTTGGACGAACACCACATGTGGAAGGACCAAACATAGTTGGTGGGATCCTCTCCAGCAATACCCTCAAACTTTGGGATGTCTGAGGCAAGCTTATTCGGAATAGAGGGCCAACCACCACCATGGTTTATGGGGTCATTTATCAGTTGGTTAAGATCCGGTAGACTTAACCCATCCATAAACGGGAGCATGGGGGATGCCAGAACAGTTCTTGATATTTTTCCGCCTAATGTGACCACTAGTATATTACTGGAGCCACCACCAGTTTGGGTTCCTGCACTAGTTGTGCATCCAGACATGGTGACAATATGTGGTGAAGGAGGTTCGAAATTAGATGAGGAATCAAAAGGACTAGGATAATATTTGAGATGGGGAATCGGAGGGCTATGAACTCGAACCTGATGGGGAGGAGTAATACACCCAAGTGGAAACTGGGGGTGAAGGCCTAATAGTCTCCCCAACTCACGCCTTCATGGCATAATGATGCAAGGACACACGTAACACATAAATGGTGAAGGGAGATCAACAATATATCTTTTGTCTCTGATGTAGTGAGATAAATTTATTATGTTAAGTCTTGGCTTGGCGGTGTGAACCAAATGCCCTTCGCTTAAGGCGTGCTTGTGTGTGCAAGTGTATTAATTGATTAATCCCAAGTCATGTTCGTAAAAAATAAAAAATATTGCAACAAATAAACTGAAATAAATAATTGAAAATAAATAGAAAAACAATTAACTAAACCCCACCCAAACTGGGTTTGCAAACACTGTACTTCTAGATGGCTAAACCGATGGAAAATACACTAAAATGGTTAAGATATCTGAATGTCAGTGTGACTAGGATCAAGTGACTCTAAGCTGCTAGAAAGTGGTGCAGCAACAACAAAAAACCAGAGGGGAAGATTGCTGCAAAAATATAGGGAGATGGGTGAAACACCTAAGCCAACCGATCGGACCCTAAGGGAATGACCAAACAAGTTCGAATGTGAAACTATGGATGGTAGCAACCTATCTTATTAGATCTGAAACAAAAGGTTACAGATCTCGAAAATGTTGTTGAAAGTGATGTAGAAACTCAGACTTCTCGCTCAACTAAACTCCTCCTAGAAAGGTGGAAGTGTACTAAAAGCACTAAGGGAGGCTAAATTTGACTTCGATGAGTAAAACAGAATGGATCAAGGCCTAAGTTGGATGAGACAGAGGTCAGACGCCAGCAGACAGCTCTCAGCAAAACCTAGAAGCTGATATGTGAAAAAACCTAAAACCCATAAATTGCAGGTTCTGACATGTTTTTTGATGAAATCACACTTTTTGGGTAGAAAGCTGTGTTATGAAGCTCAAATCGCACCTTTTGGGCTAAAAAATGTGATTTCTACTCCAAGACTTATGGTCTGCAAATTTAAGAAAAAAGTGTCGCCTTTGTCGCGGCTAGTTACTGTGACTTGCGGAAGCGGCCAGAAAGCTTACGGAAGTCAGAAATTTATCAGATCTAGGGTTAAAACACTAGGAAATATTAATAGAAGATAAAAAAGAAGAAACTCTAAGTTGGAAACCAAAGGTCACCCAGGTTTCTAGATCTGAAGTATAAAACCCAGCGGAGTTGCCAATTTGTAGTAGTGTTTTCTTCTCAATGATGTGCGAAAAGAACCCACTTAAGATCATGGATGACAAATGATCTAAACAATATAAATGACTACTAAACATTATAGATCTGCAACTATTGATAGAAACAAAACCTGCCAAAATTCTGGTTTATGCTGCAATTATAGTTAAACAGTGAAATGAAGAGTAATAACCCCAAAACATCGAATGGAAACTAGATATGTAAAGAATGATTTTATTATAACACATGTGAAGGGAACAAATATATGTTACCAGTCCCCCTCTATGGGATGAGTTCTTGGCTATCCTCAAACGCTTTCAGCTTCTGTAGAGTCTCTCTCCTCTATAATGCATAAACCCAGCAAAAATATGGTGTGCGACAATGAAAATAATCAGAGTTACAACAGTGAGTGCAACAATGAAAATAATCAAAAGTGAATAATGAATGGAAAACCCTCCTATTTATAACAAAATATTGAGTTATCATGGAATAATTAGCAATAATAAAATGTTATTGATCCCATTCTTGGAATTACCAGTTGGAGTATTTTATTATATTTGTTTAGGAGGGAAAAAGTATTTATAATTTTATTTAGAAATAATAAATAAATAATTATTATTTATTATCTAAGGGAATTAGTTAAGGAATAATAAACAAATAATGATTTATTTAATTATTCCTAAGAGATTTGGTCAAATTTAACAAAGAATAGTAATTAATTAGTTATTCTTAGAGAAAAATAAGATAAATAATGATTTATCTGTTTATTTTTCATCACTGGGTCAAATGTAACAAGGAATAATAATAAAAAAATGGTTTAATTAATTATTCCCAGAAGAAAATCAAATAAATAGTGATTTATTTGATTATTATTCATGGATTTAACTATAAATTACTTAATAAAGGTGGTTTCTTAGGTAATTTCTCACAATGAAAGCAATTTTACTATGGTAAAATTGGCTTTACATGGTCTACTTCGATCGACCGAGTAAATTAGGCTAGATCAATTTTTTGGTGATAACACTCAAACTGTGAATCCAAAGCTTCACCTACTACTCCCGAGGTCTTCTTGCTTGTCTTCTTGTGTGGACACTACAATGCATAGTGGCCAAATTCATGACAATGAAGACATTTAATTTTTTGACAGATCTTTCTTCTTCCCCCATTGACTAGATTTTGGTTTGGATTAGGATTTCTTTGTTTTTCCCTTCTTTTCCTTTCCAACCAATCCAAAATTTTCTTCATCCTCGCCCTTGGTTGAAGTCCCATCTCTGATATTCCGCCTTATTTCTTTTGGTACCAAATCAAACCACAATCACTCCAAATTTGGTAGTTTCTCCCTCCCTCTCACTGAATCTTGATAGTTATGCCAAATCTTAGGAAGGCCTAGAACGACTAGGCTTACCAAGTCATCTTCAGGGACAATAACACCAACCCTGCCCAATTCATCGTGACATTGTGTGAACTTGCTCAGATACTATGGTACAGTGTCATTCTTTTCCCTTTTGATACTTCAAATTTTATCCTTGAGTGTCAGCTTCCTATGGTCACTACTATTCTTGAACAATTTTGTTAGTGCTTTCAAGATCGCAAATGGATTTTCTTTTTTGTGGATATTCGAGACAATTTGATCCCATAATCCTTCCAAGATTATTCTCCTCACCTTGGCTACATCATTTTTCCATTGTGCAAGGTCTTGGACATCAGTGGTTTTTGGTCTTGGAATATTTGTCTTGACATATTCAAGCAATCCATTGTCATCCAATATTTCCTCCATGTGGTCTTTCCATGCAACAAAGTTTGAGGTGTCTTCCAAGTCATACTCTAGCCTTAGTCCATTGAATGCCATCTTCTCAACTCTGAAGAAATTCCGCTACACTAATCTTCAAATTCAAACCTCTGATAAATAACTTTGAATTTCCTTGTCTAATTTGAATCCATCTATGATAACATGTATCAATTAGGTTGTATATTTTCAGCTTATTATGAAGTTTTAATCAAAATCACATGACACAAACCTACTCTACTTCTTTGCGGACATTGATTCATAATTTATAACAAAAATCTTAGACATGCAAGAAGAAATAACACACGTGCAACAAGTATTTTTCTTGGGGAAAGAAAACTACTAAAAAACCTGAATGGCTACTTGCATTAAATTATAAGAATAAAGATGTATTACAATTTCTTTGCTAAACTAAGCGCAACTTGTAAGTGCATAACCTATCTCTCTACTCATTGAGGGCCTATGACCCAGACTTAGTTAAAATTTTCCTCTTCTTGAGCTCTTATTTATTTGCACTGTTCCTTGAGGAATTAGGTCCTTATTATTTAGGAAATTCCTCAAATTGAATAACACAATTCCTTAGGTTGATCATATGAATGTATGCAACACATGTACACTCAAGAATAGTCTACAATTGATGTTACACTACCTTGGAATCTCCAACTCAACTAGGTAACTCAAATTCTTTGCATGCACTAGCTATTTTGAGTTGATTGATTAGTTAACTAGATGATTGTTGAGTTTCACTAAAATCCCACTGCTTAACTGACCTTCCACTAGTTCCTCAATAGCTAGAACTGGTTTAACTGAAAACAACTTGAGACAACTAACCTTGATTGCTACGAATTAACAATCACACAAGCTTAACTGAACTCTAACTCCTCTAACTCGAATTTACTAAGTAAATTGGGTGACACAAGATATTTCACACAAGTTAACATCATCTAAGTTGTTCGTTGATGTGGAAATTCAAATTTTCTCAATTTAATCAAGGCAAAATCAAATTGAGAATGTCTTGCTGCATTTTTCAACAAGATGAAAATCTACTTTAAATTTGGGGCAATAATCCTTTCTCTCAATTCTTCCACCAATTAGATGTACATTGTGCAATATTCAATGCCTTTGCATGATGTCCTTTTCAAGATAATGTTATGGCCTCTACTGGAGCTAGTTCAGATGGGTCTATTAAGTTTTAGAATAATCAAATAGGTCTCTTCTTGAATACTGTTGGCACCCATTCCCAAGTTTGTTCATTACAATGGAATAGAAATGAATGTGATTTATTGATTTCACATGGGTTAAATAAGAACCAATTAACCTTATGGAAATACCCCTCCATGTTGAAAATTACTGAAGTTACTAGGCATACCTCTAGAGTTTTCCATATGGCACATGTATGGAAATTCATGCTTTTATGAGTACTTATGCATGCATCCATGGTTTCCTTTTGAATTTTTCCTAACAACCCTTTCCATTGTTTTTGCTTCTTTAGAGCCCTACTAGATAGACAATTGCATTAATTGTAGTAGATGAATCACTCATACTCACATCTGCTAAGAAGTGTTTTTCTAGATTCATAGAATCAGGATGGATGTTCAACTCAACGTAGTAATTAGATGTTCTGTTTTTGTTTACAAACCTATTTTGCAAGAAATCTATAATTATGTTGGATTTTCGTGTAGTATATCCAATTTATTCTTTGTAATATATTATAATTCTACTTTTGTACTAATGGAATGATTTGTGTATAGATCAACTTTTAGGAAGTTTTAGAGTCATATCTAATAAGATGCATTTTTCCACATTCATGGAATCATGATGGATGTTCAACTCAAGGTAGTAACTAGATGTTTTGTTTTGTTTTCAAAGTTCTTTACAATTATGTACTCATTGCATGAATTGTATATTTTATTTATTGTGGACCCTAATGGAATAATGTTGCAACTACTTTGTAAGACAATGATCCATTTCTTCAACTACATGATAAGATTTAAGATGGCTTTGACAACTCTTAGTAGTTTTAAAGATGGTTCCAAAAATGATATGTTATTACTATTAGGATGTAGCTCATTAACATATATAAAAAATCCTCCATTATTCCACATATGGAATGATGATGACATATGGCCAATGTTGTAGGTAATGCTTGAATTATTTATCTTTTTCATTAGATACAAGAAACTTATGTTTATATTTATATCTCTTATATATGTTTATTTATGTAACATGGTACACAATATCATAATCTAATTCCCCTCAAACATGAGCATTTTGATATGATTTTAATGAAAGTAACTAATCATAAATTAACTATGACTCTGACTCATGTGATTACAATTAAAACATTAAAAAATATTGATTTCACTGAACTATAAATTAATTCTCTCAATCAAACTACACAAATGAGAAAACACTAAAGTGAAAGCTTCTAATATCCTGATCGAATAAGCGATATGGATCATCATGTGTTGTATCCCTATTGTGAAGTCATGTATGTCGATTTTAAACCTTTTCTTTCATGTGATTGTTGACCTTATCAATCATCCTTGTCCTTTGTTGCTAAACACATATTGAATTTTTATGGAAATTGTTCATGCTCAATGTATAAATCATCATCTCTTGCCTCTGATTACTGGCATTTGTTAATGGTTTTTTTTTTTTTTTTTAAATGAAGCATTGCATCTTGTATTCTGGTGCTCTCATGGAACTATCTTGGTGATCAATAACAATTTCCCTATGACACCAAACACATCTTAAATGTTTGTCAAAATTATTCATGTACAATGGTTTTGTATAGTCATTATATCTTACCCCTGATAAATGGTATCTATGATTGGGATGTTACAGAGACCAGTAATAATATTCTTCTATTCCATGAAAATTCAATAAAAATAGAAAACAAAAAATAGAAGAGAGAAGAATGTGAGATGTTAAAGATTGGTTCCAAAGTTATTGGACTTAATATGAAGAAAGTGGAATTTCATTTCCCATTTAAAATCCTTGGAACTACTTTACCTAACATGTATGGTGCAAAATTTTCTTTATGGGGAATAGATAATCAAGGTACAATGATGCTTCATAGGTGAAAGTAAGATGCAATCTAATTATAGGCATAAGTCAAAGCACAAGAATAAACACTTGTTTTTTCAAACAATGTGTAAAGTACTATATTTTTTAATGCATTCTATGAAATCTAGTTATAGTAGGGGAAAATCAAGTACACAACCAAAGGAAAGCAATCTATGCCAGCAATTCATGTAATTTATTCTACTACAAGGAAGGAAAATGCTTATCACTAGTTATATACATTATTAATTTGTAAAAGCATAATAGTATACCAAAACATTAGATTGACATGAATAGATTCCTATCAAATACTAAAATCATAGCAAACAAGCTAAACTAAAACCTCTAAATTAAATGTTCATAACAATTCAGAGCTAAACTAACAATCACAAATGAAATGCTATGAAGAAATCCAAATTTAGAACAATAAGTTAAGTCCTTAAAAAATATATAAATGAAAACATGAACATTTAACTTAATACTATGAATGTTTAAATTTAGTGAAACAGAAATTTCAATTTTTTAGTGAATTTTTGTTTGTGTAGTAAAGTGGTTTCTTGTATAATTATATGTTAATTTAATTGAATCAGTCTCATTCTATAAAAGAAAAATTACTTTAGCCTAAAAGATAAATTACACCTCAAACAAGTCCTATACTATCTTTTAAATAGCCTTCCAAACAAATTAGAACTTGGGTAATCATGACCAATAAGATTGAGTAAAGATATAAAAAATAGTTACCCTTATGATTCTCAAGTCATGAAATACCCCACATGGAATTACTTCCTACAACCACCACCTATAAGGTAATTTTCCTATGAATAGCCACTAAAGTTAGCTTCATCCAGTATAGGAAAGAAAATGTCAACTTCTGGGTGTCAACTTGGGACCTAGATTCTCGACCAAGAGTTGGAAGCCTCAAGGAGAACTTCTAAATCCAAAGCCTGACACATGTTTCTTCTTGCATCGTTTTTACCACTAGATAGTGAAGGATTTCATTCTCCCTAAGGACAAATTATTTGTTTCAATGCATAACAGCCAAGGGAGATTATTTGGATACCTATCCCCAATGGTCATAACCTAAAAAATAAATTATTTTAGTGCCAAAGTGGGACTAGATATGTGTGTTAGAATAAAATATATGTTTTTCTATTATTTTGTCATTATATGCGAATGCAGAAAATAAACAATACCATTTCGGAAATGCATACCTAGGTACTTTGTTTTCTCTTTCCTTGAGTTTTGTTAGCCAATATAGCTTATTCTTGAAATGAAAGAAAATAAAAAGTTTTTGATCACATTAAATATATATGACAAGTTAAAAAATAGATATGGGTTGATAATCAGGTTTTTAATGCATAAATAGATTTGGAATTAGGAGTATGTAACTCTTTCTTATTTTACGTGTAACCATTGGTCTAAAGAGTCTCTTAATATTATTGAGGGGTTTGTTAGTTTTCATTGGTTTAAGAAATATTCTTCAACTAGATATTTCCTAGATTGGTGTGTGGTTGAGATATTTTCTTTATTAGTTTTTTATGAATATGGTTGCATCAGATATGTGTTTTAACCTCTAAGGTTTCAAAGAAACCTAGGAACATGAGGTCTCCAAAACCCAAAAAGGTTTAGAGAGAAAACACTTAGAAACCTATCAATTAAATTAATTGATCAATAATTAAAAAGTTAAAAACTCCGACTTAGGAAAATTGATTAATTAATGGATATTAATTGAGGAAATTGATTTTGGTCTAGAGACTTCTAGAAAAGCGATTTGTCAACGTATAAGATGATCTGAGCCATTGATCATGATTATATCTTGATCATTGATGCTCTAGAGAGATATTATAAGAGAAGGTCAAAGGGATTGGAGAAGAGACATCACATGAGAAAGACATATTGAAATCCCATGTTTACAGTTTTCAATGAAGGAGAAGTTCAAGCCACGGAAAGAGCATTAGAGGGAGGAAGAAAAAAAGGTTTGGGAAGAGCATTATTTTGAATATAATCCAAGTGATTCTCCATTGTCAGAGAGACAGAAGAAGTGAGGTTGAATTATCTGTAGAGAAGGCCACTATAGCTAGTGTGAATAGACAGAAACCCCAGTGTGATTATTTGACAGATATTCGATTCAAGGAGGTTGGATCAGTTTCCAGAAGGTAGAGTAAATTCATTCAAGAGGTAAATGGAGGATGGACGTCTCAATTAGAGATATTTTTAGGGTTGTGCGGGATTATTCTGAGCAACAATGCACATTCCTAGAGGAAGTGTGAATTCCAGTCAGGGTTGTGAGTTGCCAAGAGAGAGGCTAGACTAGTTGCAGAGGAGACAAGGGTATCTACAATACATTTTTCCTGTGTATTTTTAGAGGTTTGTTAATTGGGCAACTACTTGTAATTAAGTAATAAAATAACCAATTTACCATTATGAAACACTTTGACTCACGGTTTTCACAACCCAGGTTTTTTTCCCATGGTATTCTTCTCTAATCTAGTCTATAAAATAAAAGATAACATTGGCAACTTATCAAGAGAGAGGCTAGACTAGCTGCAGAGGAGACAAGGGTGTCTATAGTATATTTTTCCAATGTATTTAGAGGTTTTCCAGTTGTACAACTAATTGTAATTAAATAATAAAATAGTCAATTTACCCTTATGAAACACTTTGACTCGCGATTTTCACAATTCATGGTTTTCCCATTCTTTGATAAAGTAATCTATTTAAAGGCATAAGATTCTAATTTCTCACACATAAAGATAACTAGTTGTCAATTTACTATGCTAGATTTGAATCTTTTCATATGTGATCTATATATAGACATAGAAAATTCACACAACAATTCAGGGATTAGGAATTTGAGTTGTCAATCTCGCAGGTGGTTATTATTGGTAAAGGTAAGCCTTCCCCTACACAAAACCATGCAAAATGAAAATAAAAAGATAGAGATTTTATTTTTTATTTTTTTGTAAGTAAACATTCTATTAATTTAGGAATAAAGATATACATCTCATACTTCAAAAAACATGTGGTCTCACCCCGACTGGGTTTGTTGACCAAAATTTGCAGAAGATGGAAAAAATACAACAAGGATGTTGATAATAGTGTCCACAAACAAGAGGGCCATAGGCTCCAATAGATAAATAAAAAATAAAGGGAACCCAAGGACATACTAATCATCCGAGGTGGTGGAAGCTGGGTTATCTGGATCATTTCCTAGAGGAGGTGGAAGATGAAAGTTGCATTGAACGTGCCCTTTGAGGTGTGCCATCTAGGTCTATAACGTTTCCACTTTCTTTATTAGATGGTTTTGTCCCCTCTAGACTACCACCACTTGCTCCCTGACTTGGAACTGGAAGTAATGCATGAAATCTAGTGCTGCAATAATCTCCTCATGCTTTTTCTGATTAATTCTTTATGCCACATCTACCCAGTCCATCAAGGATTGAATTAGGCCATGAAAATTTTCCAAGAAGCAATGTTGCAATCCCTATGAACCAGGGGTGTCATCACGGTCATTTCTTTGAGTAGTTGTAACTCTCATGTGTCCACCACCCTTCCGAGAGCTAAATGTATAAGAGATGTTACTAGTATGAGATGCCTTCGTGCTGTCATGTTGATTCCTCTACCCCCCACCCCTGCCTCCTCCTTGAGTGGTCAGATGTTGGCCTCTGTGAATTTCACTACCTCGCCCTCCACATGCTCCAAAACTTGCACCCCAAGCTCTACCCACTGGGTTACTCCCACTTCCACCCACCATGGTTGCCAATGTGAGGGCCTCCTCCGTCCTCGTCCCTAGATTCATTCACAAGATAGCTCACCCACATCGAGGAATGGGGCACATCTACCACCCTCCAAGTCCTCCCATAATGATTGAGAGTGTTACCCCATAAGTTGACCTGAGTTGCTACCCTCTCGTCAACTAGACCAGCCCCCTAGTGCTCCACCTGCTCCAAGGCGTGACAAAAGCATATTCACTTCGATTGTGAGTCAGCCCATGAGATAGGGTCATGCGCTTGAAGTTTGGGGAGTCAACTCAACCATCGTTGCTAGCACCACCTTCGTTATCCCCACCATATTAGTGACTCCACAATATAGATCCATCTACCAAGAGGATGACAGTTCTCTAGAATATTGGTGCCTCCCAATCACCACCCTCACCATGACATCACCAATTTTTACAAGGATTATCCTTCCCCAAATAATCCAGATATATCATTTGCATGCCCTCAACGATTTCCCACCCAGTCCTTCTTCACAAGGCCCAAGAAAAACAAGGAGTTGGAATTCAATGTACGTAGAAAACCACAATTCCCCGAAGAAAATCCAGAAATCACCAATTATGTCACACCTCCGATGCTTGTTTCGTCATCAAGTAGGAAACCAGGTGTAGCTCCACTAATAGACTTGAGCACTGAAATGAATTTCGGGCTCCTCCCTCATCCTGCCTATCAACTCATTAACATTTCCCCTTCCTAAGGCACCATGAATACTCACACACCCAAGACCTAATGTCCCTATATGCCATTCCCTTTATCGTATATGGAGAGGTGATCAGGAGGTACATACCTCCCTAGCGGCCCATTTGTCACTCCTCATGAGGCCCGACAGCCACGTTAGTCTTAGTACTCACCCACATTGGGGAAAAATAGATAAATTTTGATTAAAAAAAAACAATCATTGTAATTTTTTTAATTAAAAAAAGAGTTATTTTTCTCTTTGTTTTTATTTTTTAATTATATTTTAAATATTTTGCAAATGGTTTGTGTAAATAAAAGAAAATTCTCAAAGTAAAAATACCCATGTCTTTGTATTTAAGAGTCTTATAGGTAACGTTTAAACAAAATTAAAAAATCATGTTTCAATGATTTTGTTTATGTATCTATAGTCTTTATGTCTGAAAGATCAGGCTTTACTTTTGTATAATTATTATATTCCTCCAACATGAGAATGTCTTATAAGTTTTTAAAAAGAATTAGGGAAAAAAATTGATAAAACATTTTTTCATTATACTTCCTTAATTTAAAATAATAAAAAGAAGAGTTATTTTCTCTTTAGCCCATTTCAATGATTTTGATTCATTTATCTATAATCTCTATGTCTAAAAAGTTAAGCTTTAATTTTGTACAAGAGTGTATTATAGGCAAATCTTTTAAACAAATTTAGGGAATTTTGTTTCAATCATTATGATTTATGTATCTATATTCCTTATGTTTGGAAATTTAGGCTTTGCCTTTGTATAATTATTGTTGTGCTCTAGGATGAGAGTGTTTTATAGGAAACCAAGCATCAATTTGTTGCACAAAATTTGAGATTTATGTCCTTTTTTGTGAGAGTTATATAGACACATAAAATTCACAAAGTGGTTTAGGGATTAGGACCTTGAGTTTCCAATCTCACAAGTGGATATTATTGGTAAGGGCAAGCCTTCCCTCGTAAAACACCAAATTAGGATTTATTTTTGTCTCATAGTGTTTTATAGGTAAAGTTTTAAAAAACATTAGGGAAATTTTTAATAACTTCGTTCATAGTGTTTTATAGGTAAAGTTTTAAAAAACATTAGGAAAAATAAAGAGAAGACATGAGTTATATGTAGACATGAGTTATATGGAAACGAAATGCTCATTAGGGAGTTAATCATCCATAACTCTTTTGTCCATAGAAAATGTTACTATTGATTGAAAATATGCATCAAAATTCTCCTTTATAGGTTTTTCAATAATAGCCAAATCAAATTGCTATAATAGTAATAACCACATCATTATGCAAGCATTCACATATAATTTTTTCATTGCGTACTTGATTGTTTCACAGTCATTGTGCATGAAGAATTAATAACCAATGATGTAAGGCTTAAATTTGCTTAAACAATGTACAATGTAAATAAAATCCTTTTCAATTGTTATATAGTTAGCTCAAACTTGGATAGATTTTTAGTAATGAAATAAATTACATAGGGGATTTTTCCTTTGAACTATCACAAAGTTTCCCCAATTTCCCCGTCAAATGGATCTTTGTGATATGAAAGGGAAGGATCCAATTTTGACCTTTCAAGATATGTTCTATCGTGATTTTCTCTTTTATTTCCTTAAATACTTCTTGAAATTAATCTATGCAACAAAACTCGACATCTTTTTTCAGTAATGAAGATAAAGGAGAATCAATTTGACTAAAATATTTTATAAATCTCTAATAATATATAACAAGGCCCAAAAAAAATCTAACATTTTTTTTAAGCAATAAGAACATTTATTTTGATTACTATTTTGTCAGGGTCCACTTGGCTTCCTTTTGAAGAGAGAAAATGCCCTAAGGCAATTCCCTCATTCGTCAGAAATAGGCATTTCTCAATGCTTAGGACAAGGTACATCTCTTCAAACATTTTGAAGGCATTTCTTAGGTTTGAGAGATCCTCTTAGGAATCATCCCCATAGGGTGTATATTAATCCATGTATATTTGCACTGAATCATGCACAAGATTAGAAAATGTAGTCATCAAACCTTTCTAGAAGGTGGAATGGGAATTACACAGGCTAGATGAGAGATCCTTATAAGAAAAATTCCCCCAAGGGCATGGAAATGTAGTATTATCCTAATCAACTAGGCTGATATTTATTTGTTTGTACCCACTGAATCCATCCAAAAAGGAGAAGAACTTTTTCCCTGTAAGCGCATCAAGAACTTGGTTGACAAAGTGTAACTTCCCCATGCTACCTTCTACTCCTTGATATATAGCCTTCAGAGCTGGAAAAGGTAGAAACTTATTAGTGGAATTATTCTCCCCACATACATAACATATCTCTATGATATTTAAAGGAAAATTATTCCTAGGATTTCTTTTAGTGAGTTGAGGGAAAAATATGGCTAATGAATTTTCTTATTCCTCTCATGTTCTATTGATCTATAATGTTTCCATATGCATGAGAAATAAATGTAATATTTTGGTCTTCATGTCATCTAGCATACCTCCTATATGATTTTTAGTAATCAAGGAGGAGGAAGAGGGACTTACCAAGATTTTGTTTTCTATACCTCTTTTTCTAGTAGCCCTTGAATGATTTTTGAATACCTTTTTTATGGCAACATAAGTAAGCTTGTAAATGTCTCCATTGGATAGTAGGGTGAGTTTTTTCATTATTTCTTTTGTTACTCCTTGTAGTAGGACTAGATTTAAGGAGTCTAGATCCAAGGTACAATTATGCACCCTTCTATAAGTCAACTGAAATATTTCCTCAAAATATTCTACAGAATAATTTCCTCCTTGGAACATTATGAATATCTCATCTCTCGTATAACTTTCTTTACAATAATTTTGGTACTTGTTGTTAAAGGCTTACTACATTTTTTCCCATGTGGTGATGTTGTCTCCTTCTACACTTAGGAACCATCGAAGGGGTACATCGTTAAGAGTGGAAGAGAATAATTTGAGAATATGCTCATCAACTATATAGTCATAAGTCTTTCATACTACATCAAACTCAAATATGAAAGTGTCAGTATCTTTGGTAATCAAACCATAGAAGTGTGGCAGAAAATATTGGATAATGTTTTCCATTTTAGCCTCTCTATCTATTTCTCTAATGGGAAATATGAAAAATTTTGGTTGACTATCCTCAACCATATTTTTGGTGGGATGTGAAGGTCTTTCTCCTTCTATAGGCTCCTCACAGATCCTCACTTACTCCCTATAAAGGGCCTAAAATGTCCTTGTAAAAAGGGTAGGAGGCTCAAAGTATACTAAAGGAGGATCGCTACTAGAGTAAGATGGGGTTTTTGGTAAGGATTTACTATTATGTCCCTAACTATTCAAGGTATAAAAGGAAGAAATGTATTTTCGCTCGTATTTTTTGAAAATAAAAGGCTAATATTTTTTT
This sequence comes from Pinus taeda, assembly GCA_000404065.3. Lineage (NCBI taxonomy): Eukaryota > Viridiplantae > Streptophyta > Pinopsida > Pinales > Pinaceae > Pinus > Pinus taeda. Next base: position 19,376 of record APFE030521016.1, on the reverse strand, counting down.
TCTCTTTTTGTGGGAAATAAACTAAAAGAAAGTAAAAATCAATTAAAGAAAAATACAGTACATACTTTGACGCATCCCTACAAATTATGCCAAAAAGTGATGGTCTTTAGTATTGCAACAATAATGTTGCAAGTCCCAAGGGTATTTTCTTTAATTATCAACTTGAGGTTTGTAAAAACTTAAGAGAGGCCAATAGTATATGTGCCAAAAGAACTATCTCTATATTTTTCTAAAGTTTATGTGGGTGGAAGAACTGAAATGGAATATAGATGTACATAGACTATATTGATTGTTCTATTCTATAGGAAAATTGAAATTATAAGAAATAAATAGCCAAAAGAAAGAAAACACACAAGCCTAGGATACTTGCAATAAAGGATGGAAATTTACCTTATCTACAATGAAATGAAAGCACACACATTTTATCTTGCAAGGAAAGCAAACACATTGCTGGAATAAAAGCTTGCAAATAGTAAACCCTAATTTCGCAAAGAATAAGAAATATCTATAGAAAATAAAACAAAGGAATATAGAAGGTCCCTCTACCTCTAAGTTCCATACTTAGAATTCTAGGAGAATTTTAATACACTAAGGAAGGAAAATCATGAGTTAGGTACAACTATGAGTAAGTTTAGAAGGTAGGTTGCAAACTACTACAAGAGTCCCCATTTTTCTATAAGAGATAGCCCAACGAGAAGATGAGCATGTTGAATGCAAGGGTGGAAGGAAAAGAAGTTAAGGAGAAGTTGGAAAATGAAAAAGTACACTTGTCCAAGGCATCACAACATCTTGTGGTAGGGTTATTCTATCCAAATACAAGGTTGTTATAACCACTCCTCCCATGTTTACCCGCTTTTACAATCTCTCCAAGGTAAACATGAGTTGAGTACTAAAATGACGTCACCTGACTTCCAAGTTCCAGTTATGTAAGCGGGGCCAACAATATGAAAACTTTAGATCACCCATAAATCAATCCACAACCTCTAATCATTAGAACATGAGCTAGAACTACTTTTCCACAAGCCTAACACCCCAACCATACCTAGAACACAAAATTCATGTATTTATGAGGTTCTGTATGCACCCATAAGCATGTATCCTTGTGGTTGTGACCCAAATATTATAGTTTTGTGCATGGAGTTCTAGGATTTGTGCCACCTTTTTGAGGCTAGCCTCCAGACCACTACCCAAAGCTACCTATAACATTCCAGAATCATGATTAAGATGATAATAATGTCAAACATTCAAACTTGAACAAGACATACATTAATAAGCTCATCGACATTATTTGAGTTGCTGGCAATGTCTTCCAATCCCTTTTGATTCACTTTTTTTTAATTATTCCTTAATTATATATTGTAATTATTATATATTTATATATATATATATAATAGTAATAATTATTATATTATATTATTAATTTATATAATATTAATAATAATTAAGTATATATAATAATTATAACTAATATATAATATTTAATGATTAATTAAAAAATGTATAATTTTATAATTAAGTATACCAATTGTTATGAATCAGTGGGGGAACAGCTTGAAATACTTATCAGGGTATGTCAAGCGTGGAAGAGACACACGGGGATTAGAACTATCTATGTAAGGGTAGAAGTGTTGGGTAACGATAACAACAAGGAATCTAGGATGTGAATGAGGAAATTCATTGAGGGCAGTGAGAAAAGAGTCCAAAAGAACAATCATTGCGATGATTGGACTGTGACAGTGACAGTTTGGAATTGGTATGACACTTGATGGTCAAGTGGGAGAAATTTAAAACAATGGAACATGAGAGTGGTCATGGTGATAAGACCACAAAAAGAACAAGTTGGATATGGGACACAAAATAGTGGAATGAAGAGGTAGTTGTAAAATGGTGGCTTGGCAACATGTTGAGTTGATTAGGGAAGTGTCGGATCTTAGCATTGACGACTATGTGAAGGGGGCATGGAAATAAATTTTGAAGTGGTAAATGTTACTGAGGATCATCTGCTTTAATACCAAATGAAGTAAAAAATTTGATGAAGAAAAAATGTATATGATATTTATTTATATTATATATTAGAATGAATAAGGGCGATTTTTACAATGAGGGGTACCTCACCTAAACACGACCTTGGGTGCCTTTTCATGAAGGAGCATGATATTTTGATTGTGTCCCTTATTCCTAAACTAAACATTAAAACATATTTAGTTTTATGAATTAGAATTTTCTTGTGTTGTTTTACTGGGATAAAATCACTCATGTAAGAATGGTTAAAAAAGACGTCCCTGTCAAGGCTATGGATGCCTGTGGGCAGCAATGGATCTGTCTGTGACATTTTGGATTCCAATTTTTTTTTTTTTTAAACGAAAATGTAGTTAAGTTTTCATGGTATGCATGCCATCCTTTCCATTAAGGGGCTTTTGGGTCTACTTCCCCAACAAATCATAATCTGAAACTTGAACCAAGAATTTATCATCAGTCAGATTGGTGTTGGACCATAGAAAATGTATGTTTTATCCTCACATTAGCATAATTAATCATTCATCCTTATATGTTTATATTCATTTTAGAAAATAATTTAGAATAAACGATTGCAGAAGCTGGATAAAATCAACCATTAACAAATTGTGTAATTTTAGCTAACTCTCACTATTTTAATGTGCAGGAAAGTGAATTGAAAGATTGTTGTTCAAACGATGGAACAATAGCACCCAAAAAAGACAAAGGAAAAAATTTTGATCATGAAGACTAGCAGAAGACCAGGAGAATCAAGTCTATTTTGTAATGAAGTCAGATTGTGAGTTTGCAAAATCCTCAGGATCTCCTGATATTGAGGATTCACTTCTATCCATTTGTCTCTCATTGGTTATATAAAGCTGATAGGTGAAATAGAAAAACTAGCTAGAAAATTGGATATTTTAATTATTCACTTTTGACACAGAGTATTCTGACTACAGTGATGTTGTATCTTTATTATCGAATTTAATGAAGAAGACAATGTTTTACCTATAATCGTATTCTTAGTATCTTTCAGCAGTGACTTCTAGAGACTCTAGGCCCGGTCGATATGAGATTTATTTCTTTTCTTGTGTCATACTCATTTATGTTTACTCTTGAAATTTTCTATTCTTGTTATTTCATGAAATTATAATTGTTCTGATTGTTATGATTATTGATCTTCATGATTTACTTTTGTCGTTCAAAGTAGATTCTAGATCTTGTGGTGTTTACATCTGCGTGTTAATCTTTGATGAATTTATCAGATTAGTTTAGTATTTTATTGTTGTTCATTCTGAAGTAGTGTTATTTGAATTCAAAGTTGTCTATTTTAGTTAAAATCTTGAATAGTTGTTGTTGTTCATTTGCCCTAGCTTTCTTGTTGAATGGATTATTGTTGATAATAGTTAAATTTGCTAAGAGTGATTCTTTTTATGTGCATTTAGATTTAGTTTTATGCACAATAGATTGAAATAAATTTGAAATTTCTTTAAGGTTTGTTTTGGATTGAACTTCGAGAATTAGATATTAATTATCACAATGATCTGAAATCATTTCATTATGAATTAACTTCTAAATTCACTTGCATATACAATGTTGAACACTCTTGAAATAAACATACTTGCATTGGTTTGATAATTAATGTAGTTATTAAGGTTTCTTTTAATAAGTCATCTTATTGCGCCAACATTTTGGCGTCATTTCCGGGGAGGGTATTTCAAAGTGATTTCTTTTTTTCTTGTTGTAAAATAATTGGGTATTAAAAATGGGAGCTAATAACCTACGTAACCAACAAGTAAGTGCTTTCTCAAACAACACTCTTTTCAAAAAATTCATAGAGGTTAAATAGGAGTAGGGATTTTTATGAATGACTAAGAATAAAAAGCTAGAAAAAGAACAGAATCCCCCACCCAAATTCAAAAAACCCAATGGATCGGTGAACCTTGAAAGATCAAATTTTATAGATGAAATCACAAGAAAAGTAGAACTCGGGCATTAGTAGGAACCTGGACTATGTCTGGAAAAAGCCCTTTCATAATCCCTCAGGCAACACACTCACCATCTGCAGCCTATGCTAAGATTCATAGCCAAAACGGAGGATCTGAACAAAGCTTTCAGGTAACTAATAAGTTACATTTTGATCCTTCACAAGAGGGAAAATTGTGCAATTTAAGAGAAGGAGAGGGAGAAACCAATGGAACTGCTAAGGCAGAGCCACAGTCGTTTGAGCTAGGATCTCATGTGATCCCAGATCTGGGCAGTGCTGTAAAACTTCCTCGGATTGAAAATACTCTACTTACTCAGATAACATCCCTTGAAATCCATGAAGAATATTGGCACATTTTTCAACCAAATGACGAATCAAGTACCTCAAGGTCAGACCTTGACATTGGAATACCCCATAGTTGAACCAATAGCCAACACCATGAGCAAAGTTATTCCCTTACAAAACATCCCAACCTTTCATGGCATGACCACATTGGATCTAAATGCCTTCTTATTCGAGTTTGACATCCTCTGCAGAGGATATAATTACACCACTGATCCTCAAAAATTGAAGTTGTTCCCTTCCACCCTTAAAGGAGCAGATTTGCGATGGTTTATGGGTTTGGGCAAACATACTATTAACTCTTGGGATGACATGAAAACTTCTTTTCTCACAAAATATAAGGACTATTATAGGAATAGTGAATTAAAAGATGAAATCTTTAAAATGTTTGTGAAGGATAATTAAACTATAGAGGAATATGTCAAACAGTTTCAGTACAATTTGCAGAGATCTCCACACTCCACATTAGAAAAAGAGGTCTTGAAACCCATTTTAATTAAAGGAATGAAAGAAGAATGTATAGAAAATTTAAATTTGATGGGGAATGGAGAAATTTCTCAAGAGGATTACAATGAAATTGTTCACTTTTGTATCAGGTGTTCGCAAGGTAGCACACGCATCGGGATAGGAAACAGAGACTTTATGACTAGAGGAAGCAAACCGCCCAGTGGAAGCGTGACAAGAGTAGAAATTGGTAACCTCCTAGAGGAATTGAAGATAGACATCCTAGGCACCCTTACAATGCAGTTGGACGTCCTATATGCCAAACAGAAACATGCCTTAGCAGAATAGAATTTGGTCACTTTTTGTCGAGCTGTCGGAAGAAGCACAGTCGCGGAGTGTCCATTAGGCATGGTCCAGACATGCACTATCTACACCAAGGACCATGCCACTGAGTAGTGTCCATCAATTTCAGGGCTGAAAGAAATTTTTTAAGAAGTAGAAGAAGAGACAGAATGAGTATACTTAATGAACTAGCATTGACAGTGGCAAGGTCAACCTACAGGTATGTCATAAGACACATATCAGTTCTTTCCTTCTTCATCATTTAACCAGCAGTAGAATTCCGGAACAACATGGCAACGTCAATCACCTTTCTCAAATTGGTAGTCCCAAACGTTTCCTATGTCACCTTGGCCAACTCAGTCCTTTCCAGGTAATGGTTGGCCAAATTCTCCTTTTCCTACTCCTTTTTGGAACAATAATCCATACCCATCCCAGTGGCCTGCCTCTACTTCACAAAATTTGAACTGGTCTTTGAATTGGAAACGACCTCTACGGATAACCAATACGCCTATGGGGTAGGTCCTCAAACTCAACCTACATTATCAGCCCCATATTCATTAAAGCAAAATCATCATCCCCTTCTATGTCCCCAACTACCAGCTCAACCAAATCGAAACCCCAATAACATACTGTTCATCTGATACAAATTGTTGAAAACTCAGGCCCTGAGACCGAACAAAAGGAATGCAATACACTTAGGCTGAGGTCGGCACACATTATCACTCCTGAGGAAGACAAATGCCAGCCACCAATTGAGTTAGAAACATCACTTGTAAATACACCATCGACTATGACTGACACAGAAATAAAATAGGGAGAAGACATAGTTGAACATAAAGGTCTTGAAAAACTCTTAATTAATTCTCCCCCATTCCCTGAAATATTAACAATACCTAAACCAATAGTTTATCTAGACTTTGATCTTGTAGGGGAACTCAAAAATATTTGCATTAAAATTCCTCTCCTCTAGGCCATCCAAGATATTCCTATTTATGCTAAAACAATTAAGGAACTATGTGTGAAAAAGCCTGTGAGGAAATATAAGCTTCACTAACTATTCATGTTGTAGGGGCCTTGTCTGATTTACTTTTGGGCGGGGAAACACCAATAAAATATGAAGATCCAGGGAATCCCATAGTTACAGTCCAAATATATGGCCACTCCTTTCTGAACACACTAGTTGACTTGGGTGTAGCCATTAACATCTTAACCGTAGAAACTTGTGAGACACTTTGTATCAGCGCTCTGGAACCAACCACCACCTTGCTAGAACTCGCTAATCATTCTGTAGTAAGACTAGAGGGAACTTTACAGGACATTACAACTTCTGTTGATTCATGGGTGTACCCAGTGGATTTTCTAGTTATCAACCCAAAAAGTTGATTAGATGAGCACCCTTTAATTTTGGTCCAACCTTGGTTGGCAATAGCCGATGCTTATATAGGTTGTCGTGCAAGAAGAAAGACCATTTCTAAGGGAGACGTTGTAAAGAATATCATTTTATATCCTCCTACCAAACCAATTCTGCCCATTGTGAAAATACACAAACAACCACCTACACACCCAGAAGAAATAATTCGTTCACCACTTACAGTAGCAGAAGCACTGGACTTCAAGGATCAAACTAAATATGATGTGATCAATATCTTTATTAATCAACCAACCACTGCGAATAATGTAAAATGTCAAACGTTAAAATAAATCCTTGATAATGAAGCCTTGGAATACCCTTTGAAAGATATTGATGATCAACATATTCCTATAACTGTCGTTCATAATAGCAAGCCTGTTTAAATTCAACCAGGCAAGGATTTAAATATCAATGATAGTATAGACAGTGACCAATAGCAAAATCTCATCCAACTTCTATAAAAATATAAAGGGGATTTTTCTTAGGACTATCCAGACATGAAGGGCATAGGCCCATAATTATGTACACATCATATCTATACCGAAAAGGTTTCTCGTCTTATCCGGCAACCTCAATGGAGATTAAATCCGCATCTCAAAGATATAGTAAAAGAAGAGCTACAGAATTTGTTGGAAGCGAATTTTATTTATCCCATTTTGGATAGTAAGTGGGTCTCTCCATTGGTAGTTTTTCCCAAGAAAAATGGGAAGTGGCATATCTATGTGGATTATCAGGAATCGAACAAAGCCAAGAAGAAAGATCACTTCCCTCTTCCATTTATTAATCAAGTCCTTGATACACTGACAGAGAAGCAATTCTTCTCCTTTATGGATGGCTTCAGCAGCTACAATCAGATCCAAATCACTGTTGAAGACCAAGAAAAAACCACCTTTACCTGCCCATGGGGTACGTTTGCTTACAGAGTGTTACGGTTTGGCTTATGGATTACCCCGTCTACATTTCAGAGTGCCATACTGAGTATCTTTGCTGATATGATAAATGATGGACTTGAAGTTTATATGGATGACTTTACCCTGTATGGGGATGACTTTGACCAAACGGGACATACATTAGAAAAGGTGTTGGAATGACGATGATCCGGATTTAAACAGGAACACAACAAAATACAGAGATAACCGTATACACAAAGATGCAGTGGAAATAATACTTCATTTGATTAATGGAAAACACTGAAATATGCTTACAACCAGAAATGGGAATAAACTAGCTAGGGCGATGGTAGCTTATCTTTGAGAAGAGATGTGGTGGCTACATGCCTTTGAACTGTCTTACAATGAGGCTCAAGGGCCTTTTTATTATTGAACAATAATAGAAAACCATAAACAACCAAAATCCTAACCCGAGGAGATGTAACACCAAGAGTTTGTGGGCCCTGTTGGGGTGAGTTGGACAACCAACTTCTCGGGGTCGCGAATTGGTCATATTATCTTCGTTTGATGCGCATGATAGCCCGTTGGAAAGATCTCTCCAAGGAATACGATGAAAAAGATGATTTTTTTAATAGAAAAATCGCTGGCGGTAGATTTTCCAAAAAACGTCGTTTAGGGCCTCAAAACGGCTCCGTTTAGGGCCTCAAAATGGCTCCAGAAGTTTAGGACCCGAAAAACTGCTAAAAATAGTAAATTGTGCTATAATTAAGGAAACTGAAAAAGCTGAAAGAGATAGTTGTGGGGGTCCAAGTGGGATAGGTGGGTGGCCACCAACATCCACCTGGATTAGACAACACCAATATTGCATGGACCCAACTGGGAGCTACCCTTTCATATCTCCACGAATGCGTCAAATGCAGCAATAGGCACTATCCTCAGCCAAGAGGAGGATAGAAAGCCTTACGCTATTTACTATATCAACAAAACACTTACTACTGATGAACTTAATTATATAGTCACAGAAATGGAATTTCTAGCTGTTGTTTATGCCAAAAAAATTTAGATATTATATAACTGGATATCGAGTTTTTTTGTATACTGATCATTCAACCATTAGATACTTAGCTAACAAACAAATTACAAATGGTTGAGTGACTCGTTGGTTGTTACTTTTGCAGGAGTTCGATATCATCATTAAAGACCGTCTAGGGAAGGAAAACTCAGTCGCAAATTTTCTGTCTCGGGTTCCAATGATGAATGATCCACTAGCAGTGGATGACCAGTTTCCAAACGAATATTTGTTTGTTGTAGCAGTTAAAATGCCATGGTATGCATATGTGGAAAACTATCTGGCAGTGGGAAAGCTAGCCAGACACTTGACAACAAGGGAAAGGAAACATATCATCTAGTGCAGTGCCCAATTTTCTTGATTGGTGGATACCTTTTTCATACAGGGTTTGATATGTGCATACACATGTGCATTCGTGAACATGAAATCTACATCATCCTGAAGGCCTACCATGATGAGCCCTGTAGAAGACACTTCACAGGTCATAGAACTGGGCACAAGGCACTGCAAATGGGCTATTATTGTCCCACCATTTTTAAAGGCACTAAGAAATATGTCCAATTTTGTGATAGCTGCCAAAGGATGGGTCATCTTGGTCAATTTGACAAAATTCCGTTGCAGCCCCAATTGGTAATAAAACCTTTTGAATGATGGGAATTTGATTTTTTTGGCCCCTTTCATCTGCCATCAAACCAAAACACGTACATACTGGTTGCTACAAACTATGTAACAAAGCGCGTAGGAAGCAATAGCTTTGCCAATAGCTATGGAAGAAGTCGTAATTAATTTCCTGTTCAAGTTATTTGTGTAGTATGGTTTACCCAGGGAAGTGATAAAAAAAGTGGGGGGGGGGGGGGGGGG
>APFE030521013.1:47583-95864 GCA_000404065.3 Pinus taeda | reverse complement strand
CAACCATAGTCAAAACAGTGTTTTTTGACAAAAAAGGTCAATTCTGGCAAAGTTGGCTCTCACTGCCGCGCCCCCTGTGCAAATGGTCGCACCCCTTTGCTACAACTTTTGAGTGGGTTCCACTGGTCCAAATCAGGTGAAAGATGGCTCATTGGAAAACTTGGTCTGTCTACTTTCCATCCCAAGTGGAATTTCTGAATTTGGAGTTGTTTTGCCCCCTCAAAAACCATTTCTCCCAAGGTCACTTTCTGCAACTCAAAAAGTGGGCAGAAAGTCATTTTTTTGATGTATTTTGAGCTTTTGGAGGCTCAAATCTCAAATTCAGGCTTCTCCCAAGTATTGGTAATTTTTCTCTTTGCATGCCCTTTCCAAAAATGCCAAGTTTTCAAAATTCCGAGCAGTCCTCCAAAATAGTCGCGCTTGGAACGCGACCATGGCACGGGAAAAACCTGTAATTTTACCAAAAAATTGCAAAATGCTCCAAAATTCTCAAAATTTTCAGATTTTGATGCTAGATCAAGGCTGATCAGTACCATGATGAGTGAAGGATGCTTCAGCCAAGATGGAGAGTGGATTTGTCCTTTTCTTCTTCTTCCAGGCCTCTGACAGCTTTCGCTGGAGAATTTTGTTTCTAGCCTTGCAAACATGCAATCTTGCCCAATAGTGTGTTTTCATGTTGCGTAGCAGCTCTTTGTCACGATTTGCTTTTCCAACAATCTCTCCAAATGTGCATTTACACGGATAAGCATGGACTCCCGATCAGCACGCAATGGGTCACCAAGCCTCCTACGGTTCAAAGTTCGATCACTGCGGATCCTCCATAGCTCATCAAGTTCTTTTTCATCCTCCAGCTATTTGTTTCGCTGCTCCAAATATGTGTTTACCCATCTTGCCATGTACAATTTTGTTTGCAGTGACTGAATCTCGGTGCCCTGCTCTTGGATAATATCCCTGAGCTCTGTGGTAGGAGAATCAACGTCAAGATCAATAACTGGAGCACCGGACACTCTCTCCTCAACCATGGGCTGCTTGCCCCTCTCTGCTACCTATGTCGATGAAGGAAACGAGGCCCCTTCCACCTGGTGTGGAGATAACACTCGCTGCTCTGAAGATGATGACGAGACCCCTTCCACCTGCTGTGGAGAAAGTACTCGTCTAGCTGCTGCAAATAAGGTCCTATACCTCTCTGATATGTGACCCGAGGAGAAGAAGCCATGTGTCTAGGAATGCTGGTCTCGGGCTGATGTGATGGCCCTCCTTCCTCGTGAACTACCCCCGGCCTTGGATGTGGATGTGTGAAAAAATGTCGGGAGATGAAATCTGCCCAAGGAATGCCCTGCTGGCCCAGCTGATGGGAAACTACTAACTGAATAAGACCATGATGGCATAGGCTCCGAAGCTGCTGTGCTGGGGTCTGTCTCTGAAAGCTAGTGGCCATCCTCTGAATGTCATGAAATAAGTATGCTGAGATGTTCATTATCCTCACTCTGGTGAAGTGCATCAACATGCGCATATGATAAGAAGATACTCGTGAGAATCTCCCCTCGCATGTGAGGTAGTGTATAATGAGTCTCATGATATCCATATACTCTGCTCGGAGGAACTTGATGGGAAAGCTCCTTGACAAGTTATGCATATAGGTAGACCTAACATATGGCTCATAGTATACTAAGTCCAGCCACTTGCGCTTCAGCCACACCTCACCCACATTGGGTATCCCAGTAGCATCTCTGATATCCTCTGGAGAAAATACAAAATTCACCCCTGCAAGGGTGACCTGCCCGTCATGGAGATGTAGGACAAACACCCGAGCCAACTCTCTGTGATGCTGGATGTGTGATAGCCTCTCACAAAACTGATAACAAGCCATGTGCTGAAAACAAGATACTGCCAATGGGCAAGCCTGCAACTTCGTCAATGCTGTGGGCTCTTCCCTCTTGTGGAGACCACTCTTTCCTCCCCTACGAGGCCTCCGCTGTGTCTCAATCTCAGTAGATGATGATCGGTCATCACCTTGCTCATTAGTCTCAGTAGTTGACATGGTGTTATTGAGCAAGGTGGAATAAACAAGTCAAAATGACCACTTCCCTGCCTGCAAAATGCTGTGAAGTATGCTGTTTTCAAGGGGAAACATCATGAGGGATATGTTAGGGGAGGGAATTTACATATAGGAAAGGGGAAAAATATATATATAAGCAGGGAATTTTAAAGGAAAACATCACATAATGCTAAACATGTCATTCCATCTTTCAACATTTGCAAATCAATACTTTATTTAGGGAAACTGTGTTTTTTAAACATCAAGGGAAAGGACAATGAAAATCTTCATGATGGAGGGGAGGATGTCATGGGCATAGGGGGATAGGGCAGCATCACTTATGTACAAATAACAGGCAGCTCATTTCATTTTGTTTTTGCATGTCTTTGAGGAGCATACTCTGTTTTTTCACATGTAAAAATGGCCATTTGATGCTAATGGAAAACAAGGGTTTTGGGTATTTGATTACAAGGGGAAGGGAAGGGTTGCTGTGATTATTTTGCAATGGAAGGGAGAGGGATTGTATCAAGGGAATTAGGGGAATGAGGGGATATAGGGAATTAAGGTTAGGGAGTAATGAAACCTATTAACAAAGTCTGCCAACCAATTTTCACAACAGCAGTCTTTCAATAGTGCTGGCAGCTTCATAATTGCATTTGTCATGAGTGAATTAGGGTTTCATTGCATGTTTTGACAATAGGGAAGGAGATTCAATTGCATAGGAATTTTTAGAGGATTAATGAGCAATTGAATTAGGGTTTTCATGAGAGGAAAGGTAAGGGAAAACAAAGTTTAGGAATTAGGGAGGAATACCATGTCATTGTGCAAACCCTAGCCACAACAAACTGCTCCTTTTGGAAAACATTGTAGCTGTACATTTGATAATCTTTGCATGAACACCATATAGCTACTAACCTATGATTTTTGTGCAACAAGATGTCCTTTCTTTTGTTTTTGTACTAGGCTATGCAAGTCACGTTTTTGCTCTGTTTTTTGATAATTTTTATGTGCATGCCTCTGTCATCAATTTCTTTTTCTTTTCACTATGTTTATTTTCATTCATTGCTGTGCCTTTTACATATGTTTGCTGTGTGCAATAGTGTTTAGGGTTTGAGCATGATATATGAGGGAAACTAGGGCTTGAATAGGGTTTGGAAGGGATTTGGGTTTCATGGAATTGGGCTGGGGTTTTAGCATTTCTTTGCAAATGAGTTGATAACAACAACACTTTAACATTTGTGATTTTATAATGGGAAAACAAATGGAGGGAACAAAGGAATAAAGAACCTTGAAAAACAAACAAACTGTCATAACATATGCTTGCAAAACAACCATCATTCAACCTATCTTCTATTGATTTCTTTCATGAAATTATGACCATAATCCTCCTTTGCAATCATAACACCATCACAAACCACGTGGAGGAGACATACCTTGACAAATTTGAGAGGACTTGGAGAAATTTTACTGTTTGGGTGAGTTTTTATGCAGGCTGCCAGAATGACCGCGCACCTCCCCAGAAAAGCCGCGCACCACTGTCAGAGTCGCGCCTGTGTAGTTTTCTTCAGCAGAAAACTCACCACAGAGCCGCGCACCACCCAGGAAGCCGCACACACCTGTGAAATGACCGCGCACCTTCCCAAGCACTGAATTTGCAGAAAATTGCCACGAAATCGCCTTCTTTGCCTCTAGCATGAAATTTTCACTTTCAATTGCACAATAAGAGTGACTAAAGAGGGAAATTAGTTTTTATAGGGTCATTTAAAAAAAAATTAACTTTAGAACCCACTTTCTAATGTTTTCAACTTGCTTTTCTTTTTAATACTGTTTAGAGTCTTTTTGTACTGAAATGAGCTCTTTTGATGCGTTTGACTCCATTCTTTTTGCAGGTTGACCATCTGATGGACTGTGGAGAAGGAACCAGGGTTGTTGCCGGCACTTTTGCAAACTTCTGAAAATTTCTTTATTTTTACAAATTTGACATGACCTTGGACTTAAAAACAGGGTTTTTAAATCCAAGGTATAAAATGATCTGTAACTGATGAAAATAACAATGAAACATATGTACATACTTCCTTCTGGCTTGCTGGGCACTCACTGACCTTGACTCATGACCTTGAAGTGATTTTGACTCAAAACCCTAGACCTAAGACCTGGGACCTCAAGACAAAAACAAAAACAAGTATGACTCAATTACATTGTAGTATGACCTGATCCAGCAAAGCCAAGAAGGGAACAGAGACCAGCTCCTCCATTCAGTGTTATGGCATGCCTAGTGGGATGCAAAATTGACACTGATGAGACACCTAACTATGCATATGCAAAGAGCTATTGATCACTGATGGAGGGCTCAAGACCGACACTAACACCTGCTATCCCCCAGTTGTTCTGTGTCAACCTCCTTCAGTTGCTATGTTGTCCCTCGGCACTGCGCTGCCTCTCTGATCCTTCACTGTCTTCTCTGAAGTATATTCACAGGAATTGGAAATCACTTCCTTCTAGTACTGACTCTGATCCTCACTGCTTGATCACTTGTTCGAATTCCTTAGCCAACCCTTCCCTAGGAATATCGAACTGACTGATCAACCCTTTGTGTGTTTTCAAATGAACCCCAAGCCTCCTTACACTTTTCTCGTTGAAACTTCAATGACCGAGATTAAGTCTCCAATCAATGGCTAAGATTAAAACTTGACTTGATCCGTCTTCTAGAACATTCTCACCCATATTTTGATTAATACTCATTAATATTTTAATTTTCCTAAGTTTAGACTTAGGAACCTCATTAAAAATATTAATTATTTTAATAAAATACAATCCTGGTGGAATTTCACCAAATGGTTTTTGGGTTCTTTAGAACTCATGTGCCTTAGCCTTTCCACCAATTTTCATGGCTAGAGCACATCCAATGCTACCAAAAACTAACATAGAGGAGTTTTTTCTTTCCTAGGGAGACATAGGAGGGCATGTTTAATCTTCTAGCCCTCATTGATGGAGCATCGACTTGATCTTGAGCCACTTGGAGACCCATTTGGAGAAAACAGAGCCCAAATAGGGGTTTGGAGATGTTTTGCAGCATATGGAGGACATCCCCCTCTTTATCATCAATTTTTAGGCCCCCACTCTCATCCTTAGCACATGAGGTCTCAATGCTTCCCCTCTAGGCCTCCATGTCAACCTTGCATGGGCTTAAGAGGGCTCATTCAATTTACTTTTTGAGCTATCATGGTTGGCTTGTAACCATGGGTGGATTTCTTAGCACCATTAGGGAAAAGGGGGCTTTGTCTTTCATAATTTGAACTCTTAGTACTTGTATAAATAAGAGAGAGCTAGTCTCTCCCTAGCATCGCACTTTGGATTTTCCATCTCTCTTATTGAGAATTTCAGACCTGCAATTAGAGGATGAATTTGGATGAATTGGATGCATTTTGATGTTTGGAAATTTTCGCTATCTCTCTTGGAGCTTCTTTTTGGCATTGTGATGGATGGGTATATTCTTCATTGTCTTGTACGTGCTTTTTAATGTTATATTTCTGATTTTTTTTTAATGTTTAATGCATGGAATGTTGTCTCATGGTTTTTAATGTGCCCTAATTGATGAAATTTTGTCTAGACATTAAAACTATTGGGAAATTTTGCATGTGTTACTCATGGATAATGAATGAATGAATATTCCTAGAGTATTTGTTGTATTTTGCATCCTTGAAACTTCATCAACAACTGTCATCAAAGTGTAAATCTCTAGAAGTTGTTTTGTTGCTGCATCAATTAAGGGTGGCGAAATTTCGTCTAGGTCTCCTTGAAGAGCGAGTTGCCATATCAAGATTATGCTTGACTCCAATTCTCCTAATTGTTAGGCATTGGTTGCCAACTCATATTTCTTTTCACTTCCTTTCACCTCTTTTCCTCATCCCTTTAAGGATAAGGAGGCCTCTCTAGGGCCTGGTGCGAAATCCATTTTAGAGGAGTGTGTTTTGAATTTTGTTTCGATAGAACTCTTCCTTAGTGTCTCCTCTAGTGATCCTCAAGTTTTGGTGGATTTCCTACGATGGAATCTTAAAAAATTTGATGCCCTAGCCTTCACACCAAGTGGGAATCCTAGAAGCCAATCCTTCAACTATCATTCACACCTTGACTTAATTAATATTGATTAATTAACCATATTACCTAAGTTTGGACTTAGGAAATATTTAAAAACTGGTTAATAATCTAATTAAGTCGTTTTTAGGTAGAATTTCCAGAAAGGATTTCTGGGTTTTGGAGATGTCATGTATTCTAGGCTCTCCACAAAATTTCAAGGCTAAAACACATCCGATGCTACAAATACTAATACTCCCTCTTAGAGAGGAATGTGTTCTAGTGCTACTGCATACCTTGTAGCAACACCCTGTCTCTGCATCATCTCCTATCACGTTGTCGATGTCTGGCCATGCTGCCCACCAAGCACTACACAACTCGGATATACGTTGCATCTGTGCAGCCACTGACCCTGTTGAACTGCTGCTAACACTGCTTCTGCACTGCAACTTCCTCTCATCCGTTGCTGCTGCAACTGCAACACCTGCAATTGTAAATCATCCAAAATATTGAATCAATTGTGATCAGTGTAATGCATTTGTCACTTGAATCTTTGACTGCTGCTAGCATCTACACTGTCACTGAGGAATCTGCGTTGCTATCAACTTTACAATGCGAGCTCCCCAACATCTGCTTGCTACTAATCTTTGCAACTCTCACTCTGGCATTTGACTACATCAAATATCACCAATTCATCCTGCTACTAAAAACTGTGGGCCCTAGTAGCAAGGTATTGATCCATGAGGTGGACTCCTTAAGGATCCTGCCCATCTATAGTGCTCTAGGGCTACAAGAGCAAATCTCCCCACCTCACTCCTGGAGGTATGTTAGCAAACATGGTGAAGTCTTACTCTAGCCTGGAGGACAACCTATCGATCTCTGCTGAAGCTGCCAGTTGGTCCTACGTCTCCTCCTTGTCCTTCTTCCTGAGTGGACACTGGGTACTATAGTGACCAAGCTTACAACATCTGAAATTGACCTTTGACAAGTCCTTCTTCTTCCTAGGCTCCCCTTGTCCCTGACTGGAACCCTTCGATGCAAGGGCCACATTCTCCTCCCCCTTCACCTGCATCGATCCACTGTTGCTGCCACTAATGGAGCTCTTCAATAGAGCCTGTCTCAACTCCTCTTGCTGCAAATCGGCCCACATCCTATCCCACCTTGGCAAGGTATCTTTGCCCAAGATACTTTGGATGAATACCTGCCACTCTTCAGAGACACTGTTTAATGCCAATCGCACTAGCTTTGTGGGTTGAGGCAATGCCCCAACAACTAACAGCTAGTCTCGAACCTCCTAAATCCTGGTGAGGAAGGGGTCTATGCCTTCCCCCTTTTGCATCCGGATGAGCCTCAACTTCTCCTCTGAGTACACCTTTCGCTGCTTGAAAGTCCCCTGGTATAGTGTGGAGAGGATATCCCACATCTCTTTGGTCATTCCCTTGGCCGCTATATGTGATACAATGTGATCCTGGACTTCGTCTAGAATTAGCCTCTTTGCCCGCGCCATCTCTTTTCTATACTCCTTTAGCTGATCTGCATCTTGGGGTATTGCTACCACTGCATCAGTATACATCTTCAAGCCAAACTCATCTAGAAGGAAGGACATCCTTGCCTTCCAGATGACATAGTTGGAAGCTCCATCCAACCTATCCTGATCAAGAAGCCTAACAATGACCATCTTAATAAATGTTGAAAATCTTCTCTTTCCTTCTACTCAGCTATTCGCACTCCCTTCTAGAGTGATAAAATATGCTGACAACCACTGTTGATCTGCAAGGAAAAATTGAACTTCTTGAGACTAGAAGTTCTTTGAGGAAAATTTTCCTTCAGAGTGTGCTCTTCTTCCATCCACTTGACGTTAGCTCTGCTCTAGCAAACTACTGCAAAACTATTGCGCCCATCTAGAGATATGCTCTGCGAAAATATTGAGCTGCTCCCTCTACCTCTAGAATCACTGGATTTGGAGAAATCGATTTTTTTTGTCCCTCACTCAGAAAAATCGAATCTCCTCAAGTAACTCGGCATCTTGGAAAAGTGACTGCGCTACCCCTGGGAATTTCGATTTACTGCTCACACTGAACAACGAAACTCCTCTCTTCGCCTTTGAGCTCTTCAGCTGATGAGCTGCACTTCGATACCATGTGAAAATTCCACAATCAGAATCCTATTGCAGCAACTAGAAATTATTCTCCTAATTGTTAATTTAATTTAACAATTTATTTACTGTTTGCTACACCAAATACTGAATAAATCACACTCCAACCTACACAAATAAAACCGCGGAAGAATAAACGTTGGAAGAAATGCCAGCACACACAAATAAAATAACACAATTATTTTTGGACCAATGTCCCCAGAAAACCCAACTTGGGAAAACCTGTGCAGCAGCTGAGGGTTTTAATATTAAGCAGCGATGAAATAATGTGAGTACAACTGAACGCTGAAACTAGCAATTCTACAGGGAAATACTGGAAAGAAAAATCTAGTGAGGAAATTTCCTCTCCGTAGGAAAATCCAGGCTCCGATCTTAGCTCCAGGTTAGCCATCCAAACTGGCTCTACGCAGCTACTGCATCACACTAGCATAGTCCCTTTTGCAGTTCGAACCAGCTTCTCCTCAAGCTGTTTGGTCTATTGCCGTATGGGAAAATGTCTCTCACACAAAGGGGAGCCCTTAACACAGTAGCCACAACCATGGAGGAGTCTTTTCTCAGCTAAAAGATGCCTAATATGACCTCAGATTTGGACAGCAATAGCGTCAAGCTTAAGGCAGATGAGGAAGGTCTGATAGTGGCTTGTATGAAATGGAGAAGAATGCTGAGGGGTATACATTGAAGTCTGTCCAGCAAGGCAGCATATGTTAGAACTGTGTTGATAATAGTACAGTCACTTGAATGGAGAAAGGGGTGTGAACTTAATGAAGATTATGAACAGTAAATTCTATAAGAGAAATCACTGTGTTGAAGACCTTGGTTGGAAACCTATGGAGCAGCAAAGGGGACTGTTAGAGGGCAGATTAATATAGGCCTATGTTCAGTGACATTGGTGGAACTTCGTCATTAATAGAAGGCAGATTGAAGAGCTGACTGTATGAAGGTACAGACTTCCTAGTGAGCAGCAAAGGAAGACTGTGTGTTAGGTCGCAGGCCATAACACCACAGTCAATATTTCATAAGAGTATTTAAGTGCTCAGATCATCAGCATAATATCTATGTAGCTGTCATGCTGCTGAAGCCATTAGAGGACTGTTTAACGCTGCTGTAATATAAGATGGACAGAGCTAGTGTCATGGTGTTATGTAAAAATTAATTAGTTTTAGGTTATTATTTGTTTATTATTTAATTTTAGATTAAATTAGATGAAAGGGCACGATCATAAGATCATGCCCTTTCCCCAAAGGGTGCCCATGGCGATATATAAGCCAGGAACCCCATTGTAATCATTCATCATCTGTCAATTCACTTATTAATAAACATTTAAATATATATTTTTCTGCACATTAGAAGTTTTTCACTTCATTGGTATCAGAGTGGTCAAATCCTCCCCCCTATGCTGGTTTCACGCATCCAGCAACTACTACGCTTACTATCTCAACTGCATCCACTGCTCATAAAATCCATTGTCACTGCATTCCACCGCTGAATCCTTGCTCACCCTTAGACGCCATCAACGCTATCGATTCCGCTGTGTATGCACGTCTCCCTTATTCCGTACTTCCCATTATGCTCTTTGTTGGCCGATGCACCCTTTCCCAAACATCTTTTGAGCCGCAGGTTCTTGCTAATCGATTCATCCGTTAAGCCGCCAGATCAACCTTTGTTGTGTTACGCTGAAACCTCGGTCAATTCCATCTGATAGCTGCAGTGACTTGGTGTGAGCCGTGGTCTTTTTTTTTTAACAGCGAGCAGCGAACGGATCAGTGGTCTCCTCCTACGGTGGGCTGCGTAATATTCCCGGTGGATGTGTCTGTTAATTAGCCGTGACCATTTATATTTTACGTTATATATAATTAAAAAAATATATTATATATATATATATATATATATATATATATATATATATATATAGATATATATATAGATATAACTATATATATATATATATATTAATATATTATATATATAATATATATAATTTAATTAATTAAATTTATTTTAATTTAAAAAAAAACTAACTTATGTCATATAATTAAATTAACTAATTTAATCTAAATATTAAAAAAAAAAAGAGAAGAAAAATTTTTAAGCTGGCAGATAAATATACGCCCCCGCAAACCTGCTCAATGTCGACAATGACAATGGCAAATTTTCAAAAAAAATTGTTGGACTCGGAGCATAAGATAAATAACAACCACGATGAGGTCAGTGAAAGATTAAATGAATTCCAGATCAAGCTTGAGGAGCAAGCTGACAATATAAAAAATCAGGCTGACAAAATCAAAAGTCTTCAGGATATGACAAATCGAATAGAATTAAAGATGGAAAATTACCATGTCCAAACAGAAGCAGACATCAGAGAGGTCTTAACAATGTTGAAAATGATGTGTAAAAGGGCGAGTTGTACACCCGAACAACTGCTAAAAGAAAATGAAGAGAATCAAGAACACATCTCATCAGATTCAACAAAGTCAACAGACTCTCATGAAAAAGTTGAATCCCCAAAAAAATCAGCGACACCCCACCAAGAAGTGAGTAACACAACCCTTACAAACAAGCAACTCTGGGATACCTTTACCAATCAACACCCCTTTTTCGCTCAACCATTAGCAACATACAAGCGAAGGGCAAAAGTCGAAATGGCTAAATTCGATGGAAGCGAAAAAACAATGTTGCATGGATAAATAAAGCAGAAGAATACTTTGAGATATATGACATCAATGACGATGACGAAAAGCTTCGGCACACATCCATGAAAATGAAAGGAGAAGCATAAAACTGGTATATGTGGTGGAAAAAGACAACACACGTCATTAGCTGGAGAAAATTTAAAAATGCATTCTTTAAAAGATTCGAAGGTGTAAGAGAAGAAGAGTTCTTTTCAAAACTCATCAAGTTACGACAAAAAGGAAGTGTTGACGAATACACTCAAGAATGAGAGACCTTAGTAACACGAGTACTCGGGTTATCAGAATCTTGTCTAATTCAGTCATACGTCTTGGGACCCAAAAACCCATTTACAAGCAAAACTTGAGATGCATGACATTACATCAATAGAAGTAGCAAGACGAAAAGCAAAAACAACAGAAAAGAAATTCGAACCAATATTTTGGTCAAAGGTGGAAAAAACATATGCAAGACGAAGGACACCCTATTATGTGGACTCAAATAATAAAAGATATGTTCCACCACATCATCGTGAAAATGAAAAATCTAATGTGGAAATGCAAAGGATAAAAGAGGGTAAATGTAAACGATGTGGTGAGAAGTGGGACCCCAAACATAGATGTGCTAAAGGAAAAGAATCAAGAACCTATATAATTGTGAAGCAACCAATGATTCAAACAGTGAAGATTATGACATAGAAGAGACAGAAGATGCCCCAGAATTCTCACCAGAATTAGATGACGGGAGTATTCTACAAGTGTCATTATCAGCCATGACAGGTATATCACAACCTCGGACCTTAAAGTTAAAAGGACACATAAAGAAGAACAACGTAGTGGTTCTCATAGACTCTGGAAGCACACACAATTTTTTAGATGCAATCATGGCAAAGAGACTCAATATCTTTTCCTTTCCCTTACCAAACATGAAAGTGATGGTAGCTAACGGTAAGAAGATTGAAAAGGTGGGGAAATACCATAAGGTCAATTTGCAGATTGAAGACTTTAATCTAGAGTCTCCATTCTTCACGGTACTGTTAGGAGGAGTAGATGTAGTCTTAGGTATCCAATGGCTACGAACCTTAGGTACTTATGCTGCCAACCATCAAGTACAATTTATAAAATTCAAATGGGGAGGTCAGAAGTACAAACTACACAGATTCCAAGCACCAGAAAATCAAGTTGTATCATCATCTCAGATGATGAAGCTGAGTCGAAAAGGAGCACCTGCTTATGCAGTACAATGTCACCAATTAGAAATGTTATCTGCAAATATGACCAATGAAGAGTCACCAGAGATACAAGATCTAATTTAGAAGCATGAAAAAGTATTTCAAGACCGACCTATGAAAAAGCCATACCGATATCCACATCACCAAAAAACAGAAATTGAGAGATTAGTTCAAGGCCTTTTAAAGTGTGAAACCTTGATCATATTGGTATATTTGATCAAGTGGAAAGACTTACCCGAAGAAGACGCTTTCTGGGAGAATGAATCATTCTTCAAAAACATCCGTCGTTACTAATGCTTTGAGGACAAAGAATTCTTTCGAGAGGAAGGCAATGTTATGTAAAAATTAATTAGTTTTAGGTTATTATTTGTTTATTATTTAATTTTAGATTAAATTAGACGAAAGGGCCTTTCCCCAAAGGGTGCCCATGGCGATATATAAGCCAGGAACCCCATTGTAATCATTCATCATCTGTCAATTCAATTATTAATAAATATTTAAATATATATTTTTTTGCGCATCAAAAGTTTTTCACTTCACATGGGTTGGTTCAACTGACAAGGAGCAACATGATGATGTAAGGGTCTCACCTTGAAGGACCTTATGTTGCAAATTAGTTGAAGATTGAAGGCTGCTCTCCGAGTTGCAGTCCTTGGTGTCAGGTGTATAATTGCATTGTGTCATCTTCATGGTGAAGATCTCTGCTCTTATCTAGTCAAGTCAAAGTGTTGACTTCTGATGTATATGTACTATCTCTCTCTCTTTGCTGAACTATTGAAGAACATATAAAAATAATTGATCAAGGGTTTCCCCACATTGGGATTTGTCCCTCGCTAGCGCCACATTTTGTGTCCTCTTGTCTTGGCTTGTCTTCTGCAATTTATATTTATGTTCTATCTACAGTGTAATTTAACGCTGATGTGATTGCTAATCTGGAAAAGGTATCGAGCTAACTGTGAAAATTGAAATAAATTGCTCTAGCATAGAACATACCTAAAATTAACACTTTTGTTTCAAGGTTCGATTTTTCATGTTGGCAGTAGCATAACTATCTCATGTTTCCTCTCTCCTATTATAGCTTCTATTACTTTGTACAGGGAACATCATCGGACTAGTTCTGTATTTGTCTCTATGGTGTAATCAACCTTTGGCTAATACAAAATAAAGCTTGACTATGCTTCTTTCTGGCTCCTGAAGTTTGTTGGTACTTTGTGGTTTATTCATGTATTGTCTTAGATGTCTATTTAGCCTTGTATCTTGATAATATTTATCATTTATAAGTGCTCTCCTCTTTTTCCTCTCACCATTTTTATGCTAATGGGGAAATTTCCACCACATAATTTGATATCATTCTCATAACCTCTTTTGGCAACTTGATTGCATGCTAAAGGTCATGTTTATGTGCTGCTATATCAATTTATTTTGCACATTTACAGGTTAAATTCAGGACATAAACACTTAGGGACACCCCCCCGAGGTCGGCAAGCACCAGCCCAAACAGAGAGAAGATTTGTCGGTGACAGCTTACCCAAATTCTCCCATGCATTATGCTGATTTCTCACTGCAGATTTATAGAATTATTCATACTACATGTGTTTGTTCAAAAGGATTTGCATTTAGAGATAAACCTATTCAACCTCTTGTTCGCTTAAACATTACAGGAAAGGGAAGGAAACAATACCCTATACCAACAAACCAAAAGGGCAGAGAAAATAAAGTGAAGAACACAGGTGCTCCCATACGAATGGCTGAACCTGTCCAAAAAGCTATAAATGCATTCCACGCCTGTCAAAAATGAAAAGGACAAATATTCAGGTGCTAAAAATAGCCCATATTTAGATATCCCAAAAATCAATATTCATTTAATAGTTGGCAAATTTACATTTTTTCCTTCCAATTCTAAACTATGCCAAGCTGAATGAGATGTCAGTTGCTTTACTAGATTGTCAGAGCACTGGGAAAAGAGAGACATAATTCAACACAGAAAATTCAGAAAATGTAGATGAATCTAATGCTTAAATTAATCAAATCCCTTTTCAAAAATCTGTAGAGATAAGATAAGTTTATTATCCAGAAAATGAAGAATAGGTCAATGGGACTGCTTGGTAAATAAGTGGCAATACCCATTGGGAATGCAAAGGTCACTCCTATAAAAGCAAGCATCACTGCTAACCTAAAATATCTAAACACAACTATCATAATGTCAAAGATGAAATACAATGCTCTGGAGCTGAGTATAAAGGGGCCACAATGCTCCAAGGGCCTTCCCTCCTTGATGTAAAAATATATGGAATCTTTCTAGCTCAACAATGACTTTCACAAATTAAAGATACAAATCAGGAGAGCTTACAATCTAGATAACTTATCCATCAATCCTGAGCTGAATAATACATGTCTCATCAATTTTGAGAAGTGAAAAGCAACATTTTGAAAGAAAAAAAGAAATTGCAAGAACTTAAATTGATATCCACTAGAGACAAAACCAGGTCCAAGGAACTAGTGATTGTAACTGGCAACAATAACCAAGCCAAAACAGAAAAGGACTAGACATTTAAGAATCCCACCATATATGAAAGGGACAAAGATAATCTGTTTGGCTATGTAACAATAACAGTTAGTAGTTACAGCCCATCCATTCCTTGGAGTCATATCAAAACTGCCACCAACTAAGAAGATAGAAGAAAATATCACAAGCAGGTTGAGTTTTGACTTCCATCTTGACACTCGGAGTTAGGTAGCAGGACCCTGTTATTGCAAAAACTAGCAGACCTAGTGCAAAGCCTCACTAGGCAAATCTAGACCATTTGAGAACTGTTGAAGTTTCTAACTCTACTTAGTTTAGAAACCCTTCATGCACTTTTCCTAATTTATTCCTACCTACTTGTTATTTTTCTTTAACAAGTTATTTACAATGTAAATACTGAAAATAAACACCAGTGCATACTCAACATATTATAGATCAACAACTAAAAGAAACAAGAACAAACACAGCACATGACACCATTATTTTTGGACCATTGTCCCTGGAAAAACCCAATGCGGGAAAACCGGTGCAGCTATCTGAGGGTTTACTTATTAAGCAATATCAGAGTACAATTTGGGTGCCGAAACTGACCTACCCAACAAAGAATTTCCTTAGCAGCTATACCTTACAGTTTGAGAGAAATCTCCTGGCTGAAACCTCGGAAAAAATCCTTCCGGCGGTTCCTCAGCACAAAACTGCTCTGCAACCCCAGCGTCTGCCCAATCTGGACTGTGTCAGCCTCTCCTAGCCCAGTGTTGGCCCTACGTCAGCATTCCTTGGTCTGCGTCAACCACAGGAGACCCCGCGTCAGCTCTGGGACCCTCTGCGTCAACTATGCTGGTGCCTCTAGTGCTTTGCGCAACACTTGGCTGCCCCTGCGTGAGCCCTTGATGGCTCTGTGTCACTCTCCTTTGCTATTGCGCTGCTCTCTTGGCACAATCTCTGCCTTCTCTATTTCTCTGTACTCAATGACCCTCAGATGCTCTCCCGATCACTAATTCTATCTCTCTTAGCAAACCCTGCTCTAGAAAATAGAATAACTGTTCATCTGGTGTGCTCTCCAAGTGATCCTCAAGTCTCCTTTTATACTTTTCCTGTTGACATCTCAACGGCCAAGATTAAGTCCCTAATCAATGGCTAAGATTAGATTTGGCTTGATCCATGTCTTTTGGACCGTTCTAACACAGATTCATATTAATACAGATTAATATTTTATTTTCCCTAAGTTTAGACTTAAGGACTCCATTAAAAATATTAACTATTTTAATATCTCCTGATCTGTTTAAAATCTGCCCAAACCCTTTTTGGGTATTTTAGATCTCATGTGCCCCAACCTCTCCACCAAATTTCATGGCTAGAGCACATCCGATGCTACCCCAAATCAAGACTCCCTCTTAGCGACGATTGTGCTCTAGCAATACTCCTCACTGAGTATTACTTTGATCATCTGACATCAGTACCTGTGCTAATGCTAGGCCTTCCTACCCAACATCCTCTGCACTGCTGCCTCCTGTACTGATGCCCATGGTTCTACCACTGCCACTACTGCATTTGTATGGCAGCTCCCTTTGCATCCATGCTACTGCTAGTCCTTTCTCCCAGCACTGCATCCGCACTGCACCTCCTCTCATCATGCTGCATCGTATTACCCACTACTACACTGCGACTCAATTACTGAGAAGTAAGTAACTACTCTCCCAACTGACCTCCCTATTGGGCTAGAAACACCCACTGATGCTGAAGCTCCCTCTGCCACTGACAAGTGCTCCCTCTCTCTGACCTTTGCATTGCTGCAGCAACTCACTGCATCTCGCACTGTTGCACACCTCTCTGTGCCTTCCTGCACTGGTCAACACTCTTGTGCCTCGCACTGCTGCAGCCTGCTAGCTCTGCATTGTCTTAGGACTCCTTCACTGTAGCTCTCTTTGCTACTCCATCCGCATCCGTCTCTACCTACTCAGCCAGTCCTGCTACTCCTCGTCGGGGCTCCCGTAGCAAGGTCTAATCCAAGAGGCTGGGTACCTCAAGGATCCTGCCCCTCATCACCTGTAGTCCGCCTGACTACAACTCGATGTCTCCCCACTTCCGCTTAAGTGGCGCGTGTTCACTCATGGCACAATCATCGTCTGTCAAAACTTCCTTCTCTGCCTGTGTTGGCGATGCCTTAGTCTTGGAAGACTCTCCCTTACTCTTCTTCCTTGGGCATTGGGTCACATAATGACCCATCTCCCCAAAGTGGAAGCACTTGATCTTGGAGAGATCTTTCTTCTTCCGCTTTTCCTTCTTTCCCTCATATCCTAGGGCCACATCTTCCTCCTCCTGCTGAACTTTGATCCCTTTGTTGCTGCTACCTGTCTTTGATTGTCGTCTGATCTCTTCTTGGTGAAGAGCTGCCCACGTCTCATCCCAAGGTAGGAGAGTTCCTCTACCCAAGATACTTTGGATAAACACTTCCCAATCTTCTGAGACAACATTCAGGGCTGTCCTCACCATAAGCTCCTGATCTGGTGTCGCTCCTATAACAATGAACTGGTCTTAGATCTCATTTAGTCCTCCGAGAAAGGTGTCAATCGATTGACCCTTTTTCATCTGATACAACCTCATCTGGTTCTCGAGCAACATTCTTCTCTGCACAGAAGTATGCTGGTATAGGTTCTTGAGAGCCTCCCACATCTCAACTGTCGTTTCCTTCTCGACGATATGTGGTACCACATGACCCTTGACCTCGTCAAGGATAATGCACTTGGCCCTCCCCATCGCCTCTTCGTACTTGTCATTATCATTGGGGTCGACTGGGATAGCTATAACCTTCAAGGCGAAGTTCTTGACACGATTTTTGTCAAGCACTGATAAGATTCTGGCCTTCCAAATTGCGAATTTCAATGCTCCGTCCAGTCTATCTTGGTCTCTTACCCCGTGTAGTGCCATGACGCTCCTCTACTTCCCTCCAAGAAGTTCTCGGTTCAACTCCTCTGAGTCTCTACATCCCGTTTGGAAGTTCTCTTCTAGACTCCCTCTAAGTCCTCATTTCCCTCCTGGAAATCCTTTTGCCGCTTGTCGAGATGTCCCCTACTCTGATCGTCTTGTGCAATTGCACTGTTGATCCAGGTTCCTCGGCTAGAAACCCTCGGTAACAACTCTGGCCCTGCTCTGTCAAGTATTGTTCTGACTACAGTACCTCACCAGCACCACTCTGCAATATTTCTACGACCTTCTAGACTCTAGCAACTGCCTCTCTGTGAACTTCGTCAGCTCCTCTCTGCCCCATGCTAGCTTTGTGTCACCCCAAATGGATCTACGTAAGCCCTGGGATGCCCTGCGTCAACCCTTTGGCCTTCTACGTTAGCCCTCTGGCCTTCTGCGTCAGCCACGCTGGCCTCTCTGAGGCTCTGTGCAATTCCCGACTTCCTCTGCGTGGCTTTGGCAGGCTCTGCGTCACACTTCCTTGGCTTCTACGCTCCTAGAAACAACTTTTGTCACCTCGAGACAGTTGTTTTCTGCTGCTATTGTTCCGCTCAGCTGATATCTTTTAGTCCTCCTGTGATCTGCAATCACACTCTGATACCATGTTGAAGTTTCTAACTCTGCTTAGTTTAGAAACCTTTCATGCACTTTTTTTGATTTATCCCTACCTATTTGTTATTTTTCTTTAACAAGTTATTTACAATGCAAATACTAAAAATAAACACCAGTGCATGCTCAACATATTATAGATCAACAACTAAAAGAAACAAGAACAAACACACCACATGACACCATTATTTTTGGACCAATGTCTCTGGAAAAGCCCAATGCGGGAAAACTGGTGCAGCTATCTGAGGGTTTTCTTATTAAGCAATATCAGAGTACAATTTGCGTGTCGAAATTAGCCTACCCAACAGAGAATTTCCTTAGCATCTATACCTCACAGTTTGAGAGAAATCTCCTAGATGAAACCCTGGAAAATCCTTCCAACAACTCTTCAACACAAAATTGCTCCTGCAACCCCAGCGTCTGCCCAATCTGGACTGTGTCAACCCTTCTTTGTCTCACACTAGCCCTGCGTCAGCTCTGGGAGCCTCTGCATCAGTTACGCTTCCCCCTCTGGTGCTCTGCACAACACTTGGTTGCCTCTGCGTGGCCCTGTGTGAGCCCTTGTTGGCTCTGTGTCACCCTCTTTGGCTGCTGCACTGCTGTTCCAGCACAATCTTTGCCTTCTCTGTTTCTCTATAATCAATGCCCCTCAATTGCTCTCCCAATGACTAATTTTATCTCTCTTAGCAAACCCCGCTCTAGAGAATAGAATGACTGATCATCTGGTGTGTTCTCCAAGTGACCCTCAAGCCTCCTCTTATACTTTTCTTGTTGACATCTCAACGGACGAGATTAAGTCCTTAATCAACGGCTAAGATTAGATCTGGCTTCATCCATGTCTTTTGGACCATTCTAACACAGATTCATATTAATACACATTAATATTTTATTTTCCCTAAGTTTAGACTTAGGCGTTGCATTAAAAATATTAATTATTTTAATATCTCTTAATCTATTTAGAATATGCCCAAACCCTTTCTGGGTATTGGAGATCTCATGTGCCCCAACCTCTCCACCAAATTTCGTGGCTAGGGCACATCCGATGCTACCCCAAATCAATAAGAGCATGAGATTGGCCACCTCTGTCACCTTACAATTCCTTTTCCAGTGATTTAGCGTCAAATAAACCACAAGGGAGGCTTCTCTATGTATAGATCACCTAAAGGATATTCAACAAGAAGGTTTACAGTGATGGAGAGATGTAATGATTGGGATGGGTCACTGGCGAAGCTAGGAGGGCTAAGATACTCTTTATCAAAGTACAAGAACTCTATCCTTAGACCACTTAAGTAAACTAGAGAGTTGTTGTAAGTTAGGGTTTGATAGAATTTCAATGATATGGCACACAATATCATATAACAACTAGAAGAAATTACTTTACAATGATTGATCAATAAAGGAGAATGACTATCAATTAGATATGCAAGGTTAGGGGTTTGCATTCGAGTTGTTATGGATGAAACATGCATAAAACACCAATATAAATGATGACATCATCCCTAGAATTAGGGTTTTACAATGTAATCAATGTTAGTTTTTTCTTTTCTTCAATTATTAAGAGCAACCCATACCTAAAGGGCAGTAACACATCAAACTGAATTATTTTTTAGAAAAATTTAAGGAAACTCTAACCCTAACTCTAGATACCCAGAATTTTAGATAGGAGGAAAAATAGTTATAAGAAAGAGAGATCAAAACCTCCTAGACAAAATGGGCAATGGAATCTTTTAGAGAAAATTTAATGAAGACGACCTTGTTACCCACCAAAAATGGGCAACCCCATAGGAGAAATTTTTTTTGGCATCATCTCTTCCAATTGGCTAACTAGTAGCCCCTGCATCCACCACTAGTCGAAGACGATGTGTCATTCATATCTCTACCACCTGCATTAGTCATATCTTCTCACCCATCTCGCAGGAGCACGAGTGAAGGTGGGCTTCCGATCAAAAGGTACTTTATTTATTTTGCAATCGGGTGCTTATGCTTGTTTGTACTTGTGAAAATTTCAAAATAGAAATCTAACTGCATTGACTGATATTATTTCTTCTACTTCTTAATTCAGAAATAAGTTATTCACAGTGTTTCTACGGCAAATATCGAAATAAATTCTATTCCAGCCTGTTAATCAAGGTTGTCATTGATGTCAATATGGCATTGGCCGAGATGGCACGTATTGTTGGGATGCCTGGTTCCAGATGATGATGAGGTACATGTTGAACAAACTCTTGTTTGATAAAGATGCCATCCATGAAGATGTCAAGCTATTAATATGTCAAGCCACCAATGAAGAAATCTTAAGAAGTCCTGGAACTAACTACGATTGCCAAGTGTCAATCATGTGTCTTGATTGATGATCTAGACCATAAGTGCCAATGAAGTATCTAATATACAAGCCCTCGATGACATATGGAGGACTACACTTGATGATGTCACACACTTAATAAATGACCACAATTGATGATGGCACTTGATGAAGGTCGGAGACTACATATGACAATGATTGAAGACATGTCATGAAGGACATGGAAATCTCCTAATGACAAATTAATAATTGTTGCACTATGACATATCACTGCACTAGTATATAATGATATTGTTGGATATGATGACATGGATGTCCTACATGATGACACTATGATCCAATGATGAAACAATGACAAAGCCATGCGGTCCCAAACAATATTGAAGCCATACTGTCCTAATCATCTTCTGCACTAAACAATTCAAGGACAGTCACAAAGAAAAATATTTTTTAACATCTTAGAGGCATTCCTGCATAATGATTTCTATACCATCTGAAAGAGGATTTTTTCCTCTTTCTAATGAGCCCTTATTTGCCCCAAAACTCCCAATAGTTTGTAAAATATTGAATTTTCAAATTAAAAATATATTTTTGACATTGAGCCGACATATGCTCAAGGACACAAGTCAGCCTACCTTCTTAGACGTGTCCTTTCGTTTTGCTGTGCGAAAACCACTATTTATTAGGGATTTGAGCTCATTCTTTAGCCATTATTTTTTGGCCTGAAGTTCATAATTCGGTGGTAGATAGTAAGGAGGACAGCGAAGAGTATTCTTGAAGATAAGGATATCGATATATCTGTTTGGGTAATTCTGTGAATGTAATTACAGTGACCAGTCCTATTAAAAG
This sequence comes from Pinus taeda, assembly GCA_000404065.3. Taxonomy (NCBI): domain Eukaryota; kingdom Viridiplantae; phylum Streptophyta; class Pinopsida; order Pinales; family Pinaceae; genus Pinus; species Pinus taeda. The sequence goes on along the minus strand of APFE030521013.1, from coordinate 74,451 downwards.
TGACGTTGGTGCAGTCCTATTGCAAGTGACATTGGTGCAGCAATTAAAGGGTCCAGTCCTATTGAAAGTAGCTCGGATTACAGCTCAGGCATAAGGGCACAGCTTACTGTAAGAAGGCACAGTTAGAAAGCACAGTTCAGAGCACATTACAGTGACAGCATAAGGGAGAGCAGTTGGGACTGTTTGACAGAGTTGAGAGGTTGTTTTATGGACTGCTGTACGCCGCAGGCCTAACCTCCTTGAACAGATGGCAGCATGGAGTAATTAAGGGCTGGTGTCTGAGCACGGACAGTCATCTGTCGTTCAGAACTCCTATTTACAAGCACAGTACTGTGTGAAGGCAGCCACCCTATATATAGTTCAGACCCTACAAAGCAGCTGACACTTCAGAGGTAGTATGACAGCTGTAGCAGCTTGGAAATACCACTGTGGCAGAGATATATGAGGCATTGCAGCTCGGATTGTAGCCGGCAGGAATATCACTGTGGCAGCTCGATGGTATATGACTATATCAGCGTGGAAGCCCGGATTGCAGAACTAGAAGGCTGTATTGACCAGTGAAGACAATATTGCCGATATTCGCAAATATCACAATATTTTCGGGGAAACAAAATATCGCCGAGGAAATATCGCGATATTTTGTCTCCCCAAAAATATCGCGATATTTCGGGAAAATATCGCGCTACGACCTAATATATCGCCAGGCGGGTTTAAAAATGTGATGCCACCACGCCTAGAAAAGGCCAAATTCGTTTTTTTTTCTCACTCTTGTTTTCTGATTGTTGGAGAAGGAAGGGGAGAGCATTGTGCTTGCAGTCAAGGAGGAATTGGGGGTTGAATAGCCATTATTGCCACCAACAACGAATATTTTGTTGATCAAAGATTGAACAACAATGAGACAATCATCATTTCTTCCATTAACAGGTATGTTCTAATAAACCCCTTTGTTAATGATTTTTTTGATCGATTTAGGTTTATTCTTGCTTGCCTCTTTGCCTACAAACATTTTGCTTGTTTTTTTTTTCCATTTGCTATGATTTTCATGCCCATGAGCAATAGGGTTTTCTCCATATTTGGACAGCAAACTCCATTTTTTTTTAACTTTCAAATGCACCCTCTTATTGTCATTTATGATTTTTCATTGAATTCACATTCCAAATAATGTAGCAAAAAAAATATTTTGTAAAATGAGGTGGTTATTACTTATTAATTCCAATTTTTTTTTAGTGCCTTAGGTTTGAGTTAGCTCACTACAAAATTCAAATATACCAAAAGCTTTGGACCCATTTTGGAAGTATGGGGAGCCTGATGGTGGGGCAAATTGGGCATATCTATGATGCAAATTGTGTGGGACTAGGATGACAAGAGCGGTTACGCGATTGAAATACCATCTGGCTAAACTCATTGGACATGATGTTGGGATTTGTACAGTTTCTAGTCCGGAGCTTATACAAAAAGCTCTTGAAGCAATTGACGAAAAAGACAGAAAGAAGGAAGAGGGAGAAGAAAACAAGGTTGAATGTGCAAGTAGATATTTCGGGATATCTTCTTCTGATTTTGATGTTGAGGGTAGTGAAAGGGACTCCAAAGCATTACCTGCTACTGCTAGTGCGAAGTCATCATTTTTTGTTCCACGAACATGACATGGAGCACAACCTGGCATAAAATCAATTGTTAAAGAAAGGAGAAGCAAGAAGCAGATAGAGTCATGGGGAGGTGTCTTTTCTGGAGGGACTTACCTCTCACCATCACCAAAACCAATCCATTTTGGCAGCTAATGTGTGATGCTATTGTTGTTGTGGGCCCAAGGTACAAAAGTGCTACATATGAGGAGTTGCGGGGGGCAATTCTTCAAGCAGAAAAGTAGGACATCAACTCTAGATTGGTGGAGTTGAAAAAAACATTGGAAGTTTCTGTATGTTGATTTGGGGTAGCATCAAATGTGCTCTAGTCATGAAAATTGGTGGAGAGGTTAAAGCACATGCGATCTCCAATATCCAGAAAGGGTTTGGGCAAATTCTAAATAGTTTGGGAGATATTAAAATAACTAATATTTTTAATGGAGTCCCTAAGTCTAAACTTAGGGGAAATAAAATATTAATGTGAATTAATATAAAACTGTGTTAGAATGGTCCAAAAGTCATGGATGAAGCCAAATCTAATCTTAGCCGTTGACTAGGAATTTAATCTCCACCATTGATTTGTCAATGAAAAAAGTATAAGAGGAGGCATGAGGGTCACTTGGAGAACACACCAAAAGATCAAGAATTCGACTTTCTGGGGTTGGGTTTGCTGAGAAAGTTGAGAGAGTGATCAAAGTTGCAGCTGAGGGGCAGTGAATACAGAAGCAGAGAGGCAGAGATAGCATCAGGAGAAACAACGCAGTAGCCGGAGAGGGACACAAAAACAACCAAGGATTCATGTAGAGCCAGCCAAGGCTAAGGCAGAGCCAGCCAGGAGCTGCGTAGTGCCTCAAAGGGCTAGCGTGGGTGATGCAGAGGGCCAAAGAACTGACATAGAGCCTCTAGAGTCTGATGCAGGCCAAGCCAGGGTGACGATGGGCTAACGCTGGGCCAAAGAGAGGCTGTTGTTGGGGTTTCATGGGAAAGATTGGTGTTTTGAGGTTGTCAGAGTGTTTATCCGGGGTTTCAACCGAAATATCTGCTTCCGAGTAGAGAGGTACTACTGCCAAGATTTTTCTCTGTTGGGTGAGCCGGATTTGACGCCCAGATTGTATTTTGAAATTGCTTAACGAATCAAACCCTCAGATAGCTGCACCAGTTTTCCCGCATTGGGTTTTTTCGGGGACGTTAGTCCAAAAAAAACGGTGTCACTTGTGTGCTTGTTTCTATTTCCTTCAATTGATGATCTGTAACATGTTGAGCATGTACTTGTATTTATTTCTTGTATTTACATGGTAAATAACTTGTTAATTAACAAAAAAAGTAGGTAGGAATAAATTAGTAAAGTGCATGAAGGGTTTCTAACGTGTCAGACTTAGAAATTCCAACACTGGATGCACAGTGATGTCTGATGGTTGGATAGACAGGAAGGGTAGAACCCTTCTAAATTTCTTGGTACATTTTCCTAAAGGTACCATGTTTATTAAATTAGTGGATGCATCAGCACATATCAAAGATGCAGCAACGATATGTGAGTTGTTAGATGGGTTCATTTGAGAGATTGGTGTGCAAAATGTGGAACAAGTAATAACAGACAATGCAGCTAATTATGTGTCTGCCGGCAAGATGCTTATGGAGAGGCATCACACATTGTTCTGGACTCCGTGTGCAGCACATTGTATCGATTTGCTACTTGAGGATATGGGGAAACTCTCCTTCATCAAATGTAATATTCCTAATTAGCCATGGCTAATTGGGATATTCGATTTTGCTTAATTTTGCCTTCTATAGTATTTATGAATAAAAAGGTGAGGGAAAGGGGACATGACTCACTTTTAGAATAAAAGTCACTTCCTAGTAGCACAACGTTGTGACTTAAAGGGGGAGCCAAGGGGGCCAAAAGGGGGACGCAGAAATGGAGCCCACGCAGACACTTGGAGGGACTGCGCAGTAGAGAAGAAACACGTGGCAAGAGAAGGATTACGCTGGAGAAGGTGGGCCTTGGGATTGAGAGAGGGCAAAGGCTATAAGGAAGAGAGGAGCTTCCTCATTTTGACATTCGATTATGTGCGTTTGAGCTAGTCACTTCGACTGAGAGCACGTTGGTTGTTTAGCTAGTCTGCAGCACTGTTTAGTGCATTGAGTGTTTTCGTTCGGAGATCTCACCCTTAGCCTCGGGGGACTTCGAGTGCCTGCTCGGGCAAGGTATTTCCATCAACATTTTGGTAGTAGTTTCATCAGCATTTCCTGCAGGAGGATTGAGCATCTTGGAGGACTGTGCAGCACTAAGAGGGATGATGCAGTTCTTTCTAGCAGGAGTTCTGGCTTGAGGGTTGTAGTAGGATTCGTGCTAGGAAATTGAGCAGGGGATCAACCCTTGCATATTGGAGGGTTTTGGCAGAGGTTTTAGGCATATTTCTGGAAGGTTTCATCCAGTGGCAGCGCAGAGCCTTGAGAGATTGCGCAAAACCCCAAGGGGGTGATTTTCGGGGGTTAGCCATTCCAGGAAAGCTTTCTGGGTTTTCCTGGATTTCTTGAGTAGAGTCTGATTCCAGAGTTTCAACCTTTTCTGAGGAGGGGAACAACCCCAAATCCTCATTCGATTTCCAGCAGCAGCAGCAGCACAACAGTTTTCCAGCAGCTAGGACGCAGATCAGTGTGAGGCCATTCCTTTGCTATTCTGAGTGTATTTCTTCACTTGCCTTGTGCAAGTCGAAGTGCCATCTTTTTGATCACCTCCTGTACTCATTCTATTGCTCAGTATAATAAAATGGCTTAGCATTTCTTGAGTATTTGTTTACGTTTCATGTATACATTGTTGTTTGCTGCACTATTGTTATTTCATCTCTGTGAGTTTTCCTGTTATTATATCACTTGTACGTATTTGGTTAGAGTTACTGGGGTTTTGGAGAATATCCTTGAAACGGGATACTATAGTGGTATCAGAGCATAGATCTGGCTCAGCCTGTGGAGCTAGCAATCTATGACACCGGGGGAAAAACCTTACATTTGTTACAGAGGTAGGAGATATAGAGACACTGGGCGTAGGTTGAAGAATACCTACGGAGAGGGAGACTGTGTTCCAGTAGTGGACGCAGAACAGGAGGAACCTGTGGTGGATGCAGAGCAGAAGGATTCGATGGCAGACGAGGATGGGAAGAGATTTGCGGATATGCTCCTCAAATCAGTACAGGATCTGTCGAGGCAGATTGAGGTGATGGGACAAAGATTCATGACAGTAGAGGCCAGACAGCGTGAGAGCCCACGGGTTTTTCAGATTGGTGAGGGATCGGGTGCATCCCATCATTTGCCAGAGCAGTGTGATACTGCGCAGCAAGTGGCTTAGCATGCCCCTACATGCTCTACCATGCCCACTTTCTTAGGAGCAGACACAAGGGCCGGAGCCCAGCGGGAGGCAGAGCCCGGCCATATGGGTGATTATTTTGCAGAGTACTAGGCCTATGGGCAGGAATTCAGGGATGCTTTTTCATTCAGAGACTTTGTTCAACCCCAGCGAGATAGTAGACCCCGCGACCATCACAGAGGGTATCGACATTACCATGATGGTGACACCCACCGTGTAGCGAGTAGATTCCACTTGCCTACATTTGATGGTTCATCAAACAGTTCGGCAAAGTCCTGGGTGGAGAGGCTGGACATTTATTTCCAGCTTAACCAGATGTCGAAGACAGAGGCCATCAAGGTGGCAACGTTGCATTTGGATGGTGAGGCTCAGGATTGGTGGTTTCATGGGATGGTTACACTCGAACACTCCACAGTGACGACATATGCCGAGTTCACCAGGAGATTGATGGAGCGATTTGATCGGAAGGATCCAGAGCAGCATTTTGTTGAGTTGACGAGGCTCAAACAGACAAGGAGCCCAGAGACCTACATTGTAGATTTCTTGAGGGTCTCAATGATGGTGCCAGATCTATCCACGACATGGAGGATCTATATGTATGTTGAGGGGTTAGCAGAGCCATTTCGGGGTTTAGTCCGATCCACTAAACCAGCTACACTCCAGGACGCCATTAGTAGGACTTGGGACTTACAGGATGTCTTACCCAGGACCCGGACACCTTACCCCCTGAGACAAACTTCCCAGCCTAAGGGGAAGGATGTGAGGATTCCACCTCCAAAGGGGAATCCAGGACGAACACAGATTGACGATGATGCCAAGAGGGAGCTGAAGAAGAAGCGGTTGTGCTTCCACTGTCAGGAGCCGTGGGCACTAGGGCATAGATGTGTTGCTGGCAAAGCACATTTTATTGAGGTCTTCTTCGAGAGCAATGGGGAAGAGGATGATGAGGATGATGTGGAGGCAGGAGATAGTCATGTCGTGCAATGACCTTTGCCACCTCCACCAGCAGCAGGTGGTGCATCTTTTGCACCTACCGGGGGGGCCCTTGCAGCATTGCGAGGAGTTCAGAAGTATTTGACGCTACGCGTACGAGGGACAATACGTGGCCAGCGAGTATCAGTTTTGATTGACAGTGGAGCAACCCACAACTTCATCGATGCACAGATGGTTGAGTGGAGAGGTATACAAACAGAGAGCTTCGATGGGTTTTCAGTCTTGGTCCCAAGAGATCAGACCATGATGTGTGCTCGTTATGTTCCAAAGCTATCAGTGACAATGGGCACCTACACATTGACCGACCACTTTTTTGTGGTTGATATTCCGGACACCAACATAATATTGGGTGTTCAGTGGCTTATCACTCTAGGGAAGGTCACAACAGATTGGAAGACCCTAGAAATGGAGTGGGATGATGAGAAGACAGGGAGGCATGAGAAGATACGGGGTCAACACACAAATCTACCTCAGACTGTTTCGACTCATCGGATGGAGGCAGTCTTCTGAAAGGGAGACATAGAGTGGGCAGTGGAGTTGCGTGCATCAGAGGCAGGGACTACAGGGCAGACGGTACATCCAGAGGTACAGTCCATCCTTGACTGATATGCCATAGTGTTCAGGGAGATTCTGCCGAGACAGCCACCGGACCAGGAGTTTGAGCACACCATCGAGCTTGAGCAGGGCATACAGGCAGTGATTACCACCCCCTATAGGCACCCCAAGGCCTATCGGGATGAGATTGAGTGGGCTATCCAGGAGTTGCTGGCTCTTGGGCACATTCGGCCGAGCACGAGTCCTTTCACTTCTTCTGTGGTGTTAGTGAAGAAGAAGGACGACACATTGAGAATGTGCATTGACTACAGGGCCCTGAACAAGAAGACATTGAAGAACAGGTACCCCATACCCAGGATTGACGAGTTGATGGATGAGTTGACAGGAGCACGGTTCTTCTCAAAGATTGATTTGAGATTTGGGTACCATCAGATTCGCGTGAGGGAGCAAGGCATTCCCAAGACCGCCTTCAGGTGTCACTATGGGCACTTTGAGTTCTCTGTGATGCCCTTTGGGCTAACCAACGCCCCCGCCACATTTCAGTCCTACATGAATCACATCTTCCGCAGTCACTTGAGGAAGTTTGTGTTGGTATTCTTTGATGACATTCTCATTTACAGCAGGACTTGGGAGGAGCATCTCCAGCACACTGAGACAATGTTGCGTATCTTGCAGGAGCAATAGTTCTATGCCAAACTCTCCAAGTGTGAGTTTGGGTTGACAAAGATGTTGTATTTGGGGCACATCATAGGGTGGATGGAGTGAGAGTCCACAGGGAGAAGATCAGGGCCATTAGAGAGTGGTCGGAGCTAAGGAACGTGACAGAACTCCGGGGGTTCATTGGCATTTGTACTTACTACCAGAAGTTCGTCAAGAGTTTCTCACAGCTTGCTACACCCATGACAGATTTACGAGGAAGGGGGTTTTCAGTTGGTCAGATACAATGCAGCGAGCCTTTGACAGGCTCAAGGAGGTTATGAGCAGCTGCCCAGTGCTTGCATTGCTAGATTTCACGCAGTCATTTGTTTTGGAGTGTGACGCTTCGGGAGAGGGGATTGGCGCAGTATTGATGCAGGGAGGTCACCCTATAGCCTATGAGAGCCGGAAGCTCCTTCTGCACGAGAGGTTGTATTCTATATATGACAAGGAGATGCTGGCCATCATGCATGCATTGGCTAAGTTCCGACAGTATTTAGTGGGTAACAGGTTTAGGGTGAGGACTGATCACAACAGCCTCAGATTCTTTTTGGAGCAGAAGCAGCTATAGGAGAGGCAGCAGAAGTGGATCAGCAAGATCTAAGCATATGACTTTGACAATGAGTATGTCAAGGGTAAGAACAATGTGGTAGCAGATGCTCTTTCACGTAGACCAGCCACGTTGTCTCTTATGAGCTTGGACACAGACTGGAAGGCTCGACTCTTAGTTGAGTACTCCAAGGACAGGTTTGCATGTGAGGTTTTGGATGGGCAAGTGGCGGATGACAAGTACAGGGTGGTCGATGAGATCATCTACTACAGGGATCAGATCTTCTTGACTAAGGGATCTCAGCTCAAGAAGAAGATACTCAAGGCATCACATGATTCACCATTGGCCGGCCATCAAGGGTTTACCAAAACCTACAGGGCCATCAGAGAGAGGTTCTCATGGAAGGGCCTCAAGGAGGACATACTCCAACATATCCGGGAGTGTAACGTTTGCCAGAGGAACAAGGGGGAGATGAGCCATCTCGCGGGTTTATTGCAGTCTCTTCCCATTCCGGAGGGAAAATGGGAGAGTATTTCGATGGACTTCATCACAGGGTTGCCCATGGTACAGGGCAAGGATTGTATCTTTGTCGTCGTTGACCGGCTGACGAAGTACGCACATTTCTTTGCCATATCTGCACACTACACAGCAGCACAGGTGGCCAAGCTGTTCTTTAGAGATGTCTTCAGGCTACATGGTTTTCCTAAGACCATCGTCAGTGACAGAGACAACCATTTCATGGGCGGGTTTTGGCAGGAGCTTTTTCGGCTAGTGGGGACGGAATTGACACCGAGCACCAGTTATCACCCACAGACAGACAGACAGACAGAGATAGTTAACAAGTGGCTGGAGGGCTACTTGCGTAACTACATCAGTGGGCAGCAGAGAGCATGGCTGAAGTGGCTGCATCTAGGGGAGTACTGCTACAACACTACACATTACATGTCCATTGGTATGTCACCATTCTATGCTTTGTATGGGTATCATCCTTTATCTTTTGTTGACATGATGTTTGGTGATAGCAAAGGCTCCGAGAGCCAAGATTTGGATCCAAGAGAGTCAGGATATCCTCCGAGCTCTCAAGGATAACATGGCTACAGCGCAGAACCAGCAGAAGCTGTATGCTGACAGGGGTCGGGTGGAGAGACAGTTTGAGGTAGGTGACATGGTCTACCTACGATTACAGCCATACCGACAGTCATCATTGAAGCAGAAGGGGGCTGAGAAGCTCAAGCCCCACTTTTATGGGCCATACAGGGTGATACGCAGGATTGGATAGGTTGCATATGAGTTGGAGTTGCCCCAAGGCAGCAAGATTCATAACGTTTTTCATGTATCATGCCTAAAAAAGGCATTGGGGCAACAGTTGACAGTGACAGATGAGCTACCACCCATGGATGATGAGGGTCATTTGGTTTTGCAGCCAGAGGTTATTATTGATACCAGGGAGAGGCAGCTGTGGAACAGGACGGTTCGGGAATTCTTGGTGAGGTGGAAGAATTTGCCGGATGAGGATGCCACTTGGGAGAGTGAGAAAATCTTGCAGCATCCATTACTTCAGTTGCTTGAGGACAAGCAACATTTTGCCGGGGGAGACTGTAATATTCCTAATTTTGCCTTCTATAGTATTTATGAATAAAAAGGTGAGGGAAAGGGGACATGACACACTTTTAAAATAAAAGTGACTTCCTAGTAGCACAACGTTGTGACTTAAAGGGGGAGCCAAGGGGGCCAAAAGGGGGACATAGATATGGAGCCCACGCAAACACTTGGAGGGATTGCGTAGTAGGGAAGAAACACGTGGCAAGAGAAGGATTACAATGGAGAAGGTCGGCCTTGAGATTGAGAGACGCAAAGGCTATATAGAAGAGAGGAGCTTCCTCATTTTGGCATTTGATTATGTGCATTTGAGCTAGTCACTTCGACTTAGAGCACACTGGCTGTTTAGCTAGTCTACAACACTGTTTAGTGCATTGAGTGTCTCCGTTCGGAGATCTCACCCTTAGCCCTGGGGGACTTTGAGTGCCTACTCGGGCAAGGTATTTCCATCAGCATTTTGGCAGTAGTTTCATCAGCATTTCTGGCAGGAGGATTGAGCCTCTTGGAGGACTGCACAACACTAAGAGGGATGACGTAGTTCTTTCTGGCAGGAGTTCTGGCTTGAGGGTTGCAGTAGGATTCGTGCTGGGAGATTGAGCAAGGGATCAACCCTTGCATATTGGAGGGTTTTGGTAGAGGTTTCATGCAGATTTCTGGAGGGTTTCATTCAGTGGCAGCGCAGAGCCTTGAGAGATTGCGCAAAACCCCAAGGGGGTAATTTTCGGGGGTTGGCCATTCCAGGAAAGCTTTCTGTGTTTTTCTGGGTTTCTTCAGTAGAGTCTGATTCCAGAGTTTCAACCTTTTCTGAGGAGGGGAACAGCCCCAAATCCTCATTCGATTTCCAGCAACAGTAACAACACGACAGTTTTCCAGCCGCTGGGATGTAGATCAGTGTGAGGCCATTCCTTTGCTATTCTGAGTGTATTTCTTCACTTGCCTTGTGCAAGTCAAGGTGCCATCTTTCTGATCACCTCTTGTACTCATTCTATTGCTCTGTATAATAAAATGGCTTAGCATTTCTTGCTGCATTTCTTGAGTATTTGTTTACGTTTCATGTATACATTGTTGTTTGCTGCACTATCATTATTTCATCTTTGTGAGTTTTTCGGTTATTATATCACTTGTACGTATTTGGTTGGAGTTACTGGGGTTTTGGAGAATATCCCTGAAATGGGATACTACATCAAGGAGGTGGTTGATATGGCTAGGAGGGTCCCCAAGTTTATTTATAGCCAAGCTTTTGTTCTTAGCCTCATGAGGAGCTTCACTAGAAACAAGGAGTTGCGGCGTCTGACAATCACACGTTTTTCCACAAACTTTATTACTCTTTAGTCTTTGCTTCAATGCCAGTTCGAATTGAAGCAAATGTTTGTTTTTGATGAGTGGCATGATTGTAAATACAATAGGATACAGGATGGGAGAGCCATTGCAAAAGTGGTGTACTCTGACACATTTTGGCAGGGAGTAGAAGAAGCATGCTCAGTTAGCGAACCTATATTAAAGGTTTTGAGATTAGTAGATGGGGAGAAACTTGCAATGGCTTATTTGTATGAGGCCATGGATAGGGCCAAGGAGGCCATTCGTTCTTATTATGTAGACAAGGGTTATGTTGATCTTGAGAGGCATATGATGTTATGGGATGTGATTGATAATCAGTGGGCAGGGATGGTTCATTGACCCATTCATGTAGCGACACTCTTCCTCAACCCCACATTTTCATACAAATGCAGCTTTGATTTTGATGGCGAGGTGACGAAAGGGCTCAATTCCTGTATTCATAGGATGGTACCTGACCCTGAGCTTCATAGCAAAATCAATCGCGAGATACAATTTTATCAAGATTATGTTGGCCTATTTGGTTTTGATGATGCTATTAGGGAAAGGACTCTCTTCATGCCACGTCAGTGGAAAGTCATCACTCATTAGAAATTAGAATTTTCAATTTAGAATTTCCTTACTTATAATTCTAGATTTTTAAAATTCAATTATATAACTTTTATTTGAAAGTTTAGTTATGTTTTAAGTTTTTGAATTTTTTATTTCTTTATTTTGTTGTAGATATTTGGTGGCGAAGCTATGGTGCAAGGGCACCAAATTTGCAGAAATTGGCCATAAGAAACTTGAGTCAAACATGTAGCTCTTAAGGGTGTGAGCGGAATTGGAGTGTATTTGAGAAAATAGATGCAAAAAAGTGCAACAGGTATAGATTTGAGCTCCAGCCTTCAGTTCAGCAATTACACTTATTGTAATTTTAAATTTTTAATTTATGACCTTCAAGTGTCAAGACTCATTAGTTTTTTTGACACTCTTATAAGTTGGAGTTCGCACACCTCAATGATTTAGTGTATGTGCATTACAATATCTGAATTCCAGTGAAGCAAATAGAAGAACCAATGGATCCAGATGCCATTTCCTTAGACAATATTGATGTATTGTCTCAGTGGAGGGTGGAGTCCGAGGAGCCCATCTTGGAGGAGTCACCTTCATGGTTAGAGCCAGATGATCCATTAGAATAGGGGCATCAAGAGGAGGAGGAGGAGGAGACCTTGGGAGCATCAGCATCAACACCATCTGCTATAGATACAGGAGAGCACAACTCCATACCTAGCACTCATTATTTGACATTAGGTGAAGGGGCAGGGCCACAACCTTCTACTACTAGGGGCAGGCCTGGCAAACGACCCATCATGTTTTCCCATAAAAGGGGGAGAGGGCATTGATTTCAGATAGATAGCTGGTAGTTTTATTTGTTTTGCTACATATAACTCATGATGATGAGATACTTTTATATATGTGATGTTATTTTGTATTGGTTCTCCACATTTAAGTCCTTGATTAGACAATTATCAGGAATCAGCAGGATTTGGTATCGCCTTTGATGTATCATTTCTATTTGACAGCATATATATCGGTGCTTTCTTCATATTTATGTGCCAATGTGTTTATTTCATGTTGTTATTGCTTTATATGTTTAAAAATTTGAAAAAAAAAATCAATATATTATGCATTTTTTATGCTTGCCGATAAGATGTTTTCTAGACCCTTGTCGATATTTTGCCAATACCGATATTATCAACACTGGTATTGACATTGTTGAGCTGCTTGTCAAAAGCGCTTACAACAATCTCGAAGACATTGTAGACTTGTTGGAGTAGCTGACATTCTTGACTATTGAAGGAGAAGGCCTAAAGCAGACTCTTGAGGGGACAATTAAAGCAATATCTTTGGAGCACGCTTTGAAGAAGATTTGTGGTGGACATACCTTTGTGGAAGTTGATCTTGGAGACATTAGTGAAGACCTCATATGCACTGCTCAAGTCATCATGAGGTGACCTTGGAGAAAGTGTTTCGGTGACATGAAGAGTAGTAGAGACACCTTCATAAGAAAGTTGTCATTGATGTGATTTGAGGGTAACGTTGAAGGTGAAGAGATTGGTAGGGTTCGTTGTAGATGATATTGGGAGTCGTGAAGAACTAGTAATTTTATATCGACCAATTGAAGCTGTGGGTTGGAGCCTTAGAGGATATGTGTCCTTAAGAAGCCCAGGTTGGTGCCTGTACCGAAGATAGGGTTGGAGCCCTAGAGGTTGGATGTTATATAAAAAAATAATTAATTAGTAGTTATTAGGCACAGGGCATGATCAAAGTTCACCAAGAGGCACCCAAGGCAGTATAAAGCCAGGGGCCTCCCACAAATTGTAATCATCTTCTATCTTTTAATAATAATAAATATGAATTCGTTGAATAAGCTGTGTTAATTGTGCCATCTGGTATCAGGGCAGGTTGATCTTCAGGTGCTTTCCTGCTGCACAACCCTATTCCAATCTGTTGTACCCTGCCTGACTCTCGTCATGTCTTCTGTCGCGTCCCCTTCTCATTCCTTCGATTCCGCCATCCGCACCTGTTCGTAGTCCTCTCCACACCCCGTCTTGTTGCTCTGCCTATTGTCGCGTATTCCATCTCACTGCTTCCCACGTCCATTAAGTCCTCCACCATTCGTCGTCTTCTTTCACACCACCCCCAACCGTCAATCCCTGTTCTGATGACTGACCCGTCTTTTTCCATGACAGATAATCGATATAGTTTATAAACACATATTATATCGTTATCGTTATTATTGTGTGTATATATATATCATAATTATATAATACACAAAAAAAAACCTATATGTTATATAATTAAATTAATTGACTTAATTTCATTATTAAAAAATAAATAAAAAACTATTATGTTATATAATTAAATTCATTAATTAAATTTAGTTATTTAAACAATATATATATATATATTTCAAATTAAAAGTTGGTGGACAAATATACACCCCCACAAACCCATTCAATGTCGTCGATGACAATGACCAATTTCAACAAAAAACTGATTGATCTTGAGAATAGGATTACTAGCCACTCTGATGATTTCAACCAAAAATTAGTCGATCTCGAGAGTAAGGTTATCGGACATTCCGACGATATGAAGAAGCTTCAGGATACAACGAATCGGATAGAACTACAGTTCAAGCAAAACCATATCAAATCCGAAATGAATCATAATCGGACAATGTCATTGCTAAGCATTTTGTGTGACGGGATGAAGGTTACACCCAAACAACTAATCCAAGATGATGGAGGTAATCAACAACACAATTTATCAGATTCAAGAAATTCAGCAGATTCTCATGAAAAAGCGGAGTCTCCAAAAAAACCATCCATGCACCATCAAGGAAATAGTAACGCAACTTTTTCAAATAAGCAGCTTTGGAATACATTCACCAATCAATACCCTCTTTTTGCTCCACCGTTAGTGACGCATCAATGAAGATAAAAAATCAAGCTACCCAAATTCGATGTTAATGATAAATGTAGCGTTGCATGGTTGAATAAAGCAGAAGAATATTTCGAGATTTACGATATTGACAATGATGACGAAAAGATTAGACACACTTCCATGAAAATGGAAGGCGAAGCATATAATTGGTATATGTGGTGGAAGAAGACGACAATCGCTATTAGTTGGAGAAAATTTAAAGATGCATTCTTTAAAAGATTTCAAGGTGTAAAGGAAGAAGAGTTCTTCTCAACACTCATCAAATTGTGACAAAAAGGAAACGTGGACGAGTACACTCGAGAATGGGAAACCTTAGCAACACGAGTACTTGGGTTATCATAATCTTGTCTAATTCAATCATACATTACGTCAATAGAAGTAGTAAGACAAAAAGCAAAAGATGCTGAAAATAAATTTGAACAAATACTGTGGTCAAAACCGAAAAAGTTATATTCGAGACGAAGAATGCACTAGTATGTGAATACAGATAATACAAGATATGTTCCACCACATCTTCGTGAAGGCGAAAAATCTAACTTGGAAATGCCAAGGATAAAAGAAGGCAAATGAAAGCGTTGTAGCAAGAAGTGGGGCCCTAAACATACGTGTGCTAAAGGAAAAGAATCAAAGAACCTATATAACTGTGAAGCAACTAATGATTCAAATAGTGATGAATCAGACATAGAAGGAATAGAAGATGTTCCAGAATTCTCTCCCGAATTAGATGACGAAAGTGTTCTGCAAGTGTCACTATCAGCTATGACAGGTATATCACAACCCCAAAATCTAAAATTGAAAGGACATATAAAGAAGAACAACGTAGTGGTTCTCACCGACTCTGGTAGCACCCACAATTTTTTAGATGCAACCATGGCAAAGAGACTCAACATTTTCTCATTCCCCTTGCCCAACATGAAGGTGATGGTAGCACACAGTAAGAAGATTGAAAAGCTAGGGAAATGCCAAAAGGTCAAATTGCAGATTCAAGACTTTAATTTAGAATCCTCGTTCTTCACTGTACCATTAGGGGGAGTACATGTGGTCTTAGGTATCCAATGGCTACGAACCTTAGGCACGTACTCTGCCAACCATCAAGAGCAGTTCATAAGCTTTAACTGGGAAGGGCAGAGGTACAAGTTATACGGATTCCAAGCACCAGAAAATCAAATAGTGTCATCATCCTAGATGATGAAGATGATTCGAAAAGGAGCACCAGCTTATGTAGTACAATATCACCAACTAGAAATGTTATCTGCAAACATAATCAATGAAGAGTCACCAAAAGTACAAGAACCAATTCAGAAGCATGAAAAGGTATTCCAAGACCTGCCCATGAAATTTCCCCCTAACAGGGAAATCAAGCATACAATAGATGTCAAAGCAGGGTCAGACCTCGTCAACATCAAGCCATATCTATATCTACATCACCAAAAGACTGAAATTGAGAGATTAATCCAAGACCTTTTAAAATGTGGGATCATCTCGAAAAGTAAGAGTCCATATGTTGTTCCAGTGATATTGGTAAGGAAGAAGGACGGATCATTTAGGCTATGCATTGATTATAAAGGATTAAACAAAATAACAATTAAAAACAAAATCCCAATTCCCTTTATCGATGAAATGTTGGATGAACTACATGGCGCAAAACACTTCTCAAAATTAGACTTAAGGTCGAGCTATTACCAAATCAGAATCAAGTTGGAAGACATACCAAAAATTGTTTTCCGAACACACAAAGGTCACTACGAATTTAAAATAATGCCCTTTAGGTTAACCAATGCACCAGCGACATTCCAAGCCACTATGAATGTGTTATTCCGTCCATATCTTAGGAAGTTTGTATTGGTATTCTTTGATGATATTTTAATTTACAATAAACTTTGGAAGGAGCACCTACAACATCTAGATAAAGTTCTTACACTACTGAAAGAGCATCAGTTCTATGCCAAGAAATCCAAATGCACCTTTGGGAAGGAAGAAGTAGAATATTTCGGACACATAATATCCCATGAAGGAGTGAAAGTGGACCCTAATAAAATCAAAGCTATAAAGGAATGGACTAAACCAATCAATATATCCAAGCTAAGAGGGTTCCTAGGATTGACTAGATATTACCAAAGATATATTAAAAACTATGCAAATATAACTGCACCTCTAACAAACCTTTTAAAGAAGAATTCATTTCAATGGAATGAGGAAGTAGGAAGGTGTTTTGAAGAATTGAAGGAAGTTATGTCTAACGCCCCAGTATTGGCAACTCCAGATTTCTCTAAACCATTTATCATTGAGTGTGATGCTTCCGGGTTCGGTATAGGTGCAGTGTTAATGCAAGAAGGGCATCCAATAGCTTTTGAAAGCAGGAAGCTCAATAAACGAGAACATCTTAAGTCCACACACAACAAGGAAATGCTAGCTATTATGCATGCACTGGCCAAGTGGAGACAATATCTTTTGGAAAGTAAGTTCTCCATTCGAACAGACCATAACAGTCTCCAACACCTCCTTCAACAAAAAACACTTTCCGAAGAACAAAAATGGATTGAAAAAATTGTCGCCTTTGACATGGAGATACTACATAAAAGGGGAAAGGACAATGTAGTAGCAAATGCCCTGTCTAGGAAGGATGAAGAATGAGCATTACTTGCAGTCTTAGTTGTTGTTCCTGAATGGCCTAATGAGATTCAAAGTGAGTATGCCAAGGATCCAGAAATAACTGCGATAATCAATAACCTTCTAGACAAATCAAAATTTGAATGGAAGAATGATATTCTATGGTACAAAGGAAGAATCTATTTGAATTCAAACACCAAGTTTAAATCCAAGATACTCAAGGAATCACATGATTCACTGTCAGCCAGACATGTAGGATTTTTTAAAACTTACGACTATGCACGGCAATCATTTTTTTCAAAGGGGATGGATCGCGATATTCAGAAATATGTAGCAGAATGTGACAAATGCCAAAGAAATAAAAGTGAAAATATTACGACACCTGGATTACTTCACCCCTTAAACATTCCAAATAAAAAACGGGAAGAAATATCGATGGACTTTATTGAGGGATTTCCTGTATCTAAAGGCAAGGATAAGATTTTCGTAGTAGTCAACAGACTCACCAAATATACTCACTTTATTGCAATGAAGAAGTCAGACTCAACTAAACAAATCGCTGAGATATTTTGCAAAAATATTTATAAATTACATGGTTTTCCGAAGGTCATTGTGAATGATAGAGATGCCAAATTTAAGGGTAATTTTTGGAAGGAAATGTTCAACCATATAGGAACCTACCTAAATATGAGTTCCTCTTACCACCCTCAAACAAATGGACAAACAAAAGTTGTCAATAAATGTTTGGAAGCCTACCTACGTTGTTACGCTACAAAAAAACAAAATAAGTCGGTTCAGTGATTGCATCTCACTAAATGGTGGTATAATTCTACTTATCATATGTTAGCAAAAATGACTCCATTCCAAGCTTTGTATGGGTATGAACCTCCAAAATGGAAGGATCTAGCTAATGTCCAGACAAATCTACCAGTTGTTAAAAACCAATTAGAAGAAACCTAAAAATCGTCCAAAGTTCAAACCCTCAAAGAAAATTTAAATAATGCAAGAAACCGTATGAAGCAACAAGAGGACCGAAACAAAATCGAAAGAGAATTTGAAGTTGAAGAATGGGTATTTGTCAAGCTCCAACCATACAAACAACTGTCCTTGAAACACAAAGGAAAAAATAAATTGGCACCGAAGTTCTATGGACCATATCAGATCAATAAAAATATCAACCAACTTGCACATAGTTTAAGGCTTGAAGATAAAATTCGAGTCCACAACGTCTTCCATGTATCCTGCCTTAAAAGGGCACTGGGCGACCATCAATCAACACAAACAACGCTTTCGTTGTTAGATGATGAAGGAAGGGTCATTTAGAACCAGAAGGTATCATATCTACTAGGGAAAAGAAGCTTCGATCTCATATAATCAAGGAATACTTGATCAAGTGGAAGGACTTACCAGAAGAAGAAGCTTCTTGGGAGGCTGAAGCATTTTGTCAACAACATCCGTCATTACGTATGCTTTAAGGACAAAGCATTTTTTGGGAGGAAGGCAATGTTATATAAAAAATTAGTTAATTAGTAGTTATTAGGCAAAGGGCATGATCAAAGATCATGCCCATTCACCAAAAAGCACCCAAGGCAGTATAAAGCCAGGGGCCTCCCACCAATTGTAATCATCTTCTATCTTTTAATAATAATAAATATGAATTCGCTAAATAAGTTGAGTTAATTGTAGCATTGGAGCCTCAAAGTAACAAGATCGGAGTCTTGGAAGATAGGGTCAGAGCCCTAGAGGATCAGAGTCCTCAAAGCCAGGTTGGAGCCCTTGAAGTTGGTGCCTCAAAATTGATAAGGTTGGAGCCTTGAAAGTCCAAGTCGGTGCTTGGCAAATATAGGTTGGAGCCTCGAAAAGACAAGGTTGGTGCCTTGGAGGATAGGGTTGGAGCCCTAAAGGATCATATTCCTCAAGAAACCAGGTCGGAGCCTAAACCAGATATAGGGTTGGAGCCCTTGAGGTTGGTGTCTCTAAATTGACAAGGTTGGAGCCTTGGAAGTCCAAGTCAGTGCTTGGCAAATACAGGTTGGAGCCTGGGAGATTGAAGATCGGTGTTTTTATTTAGGGTTGGAGCCCTACATATATTGTACTTGATTTGTTGTAAAGAAGAAATTAATAAGAGCATTTATTCTTATTGTTCATTTTGTGTTCTAAATATAAGTGATCTCACTTGGTAAAAGTAACTGAAAAGAAATATTAATTCAACCCCCCCCAAGTATTTCCAACAATTGGTATCAGAACCAGTACCTTCACTCAAAGCTTAACAACTTGAAGGTTGATCCTTAGAACAGAAATGGCAAAGCCAAGGAAGAAAGCCTCCAATCCTCCTAAAGATGTCTCTTTGTCAATCGTGAAAACTAAAGACAATCAAATTGGGAAGGTTCCATTGTTCAATGGAACCTTTGATGTATGGAAGGTAAGAATGAGAAATTTCTTAATGGCTCAAGGCGATGAAGTATGGGAATCAATGATTACTGATAACTTGATGAACGAAGAATCCAAGGAGTACAATGCAAAAGCGATGAAGGAAATCTTGAATGAGCTACTAGATTTTAAAAAGGCCAATTTGGAAAAATGTTCGTCAGCAAAGGGTATATGGGACAAAATTCATGACCTTCACTCAAAAGGAAAGTTGACCATGACCACTAGTCAAGAAGATGATGGAAAGCAAGAAGGAAATCCAGAACCCAAAAAGGAAGCTGAAAATAAGAATGATGACATCAAGGCCAAAGAAGACCTAGAAGAAGAAGAAAGCAGAGAAGACTTTGAAGAAGATCTCCTGACTAAACTTATAGCTGCCATGGAAGAGATTAACAGTTTGAAAAAGGAAAATGAGGAACTTAAGAAGAAAGCGCAAGATGGTGACCAAGACAAGACAAGGAAGGAAGTTGACCTTTCCAAGCTTCAAGTACAAGAAAGAGATGAGGAGCTCACCAAACTTAAGGAGGAATTTCACCAAAACAAAAGAAAGCATCATGAAGAAGTCATATCCATGACAAATCAATTAAATAAGGCAAAGAAAAGGGAAGAAAATGTGTGAAGCCACCTTGAACAAAGACTCAAGAGCTTGAACAAACTTGAAGCAGAGAATCGTCAATACAAGAAAGAGATCTCCTCCCTCAGATCTCAACTAGAAGAAGCAAGGAAACAAGCACAAGGAGCTAAGAAGGTGATGGAAGCTTTGGCATTTATAGAAGGACAAGTTGGTGAAGCAAAAAGGGATAGAAACGCCATGATATGCCAACTAGAAGAAAAGGATGATGACATCACCAAGTTAAGATCAGAAATCACTTTTCTTAAGGCCCAATCATGTGAAGCAACCAAGATGAAGGAAGAAATCAAGATCATTCTATCAAAGAAGGATGAAGAATACAAGGAAATGAAAGAAGAAATTGTCTTTCTTAAAAAAGAAGTTGACTTGCTGAATAAGAACTTGAAAAGTTCTCAAACCCTAGATGACATCCTAAGTCATCAAAGGTCTCCCCTTGATAAATTGGGTCTTGGCTATGCAAGTGAATCCTTAAGCAAGAATGATAATGCTTCAAACAACAAGGATGTGAGAAAGCCATAAATAAGTGTTAATGCTCCCAGTTCTAGCAAAGGCAAGGAGAAGAGTCAAGACAATTATGGAAGAAATCCTACTCCAAGGAGATTTGCAGATGGTGTCAAGAATACAAAAGGCAATGAATATCATCAAAAGAATCCCAAGGCAAAAGGACTTCAGAAGTACATCAAGGAAATCTTCATCTCCTAGGTACCAGAGTATATTTCTCAGTGTTGATAGTATCGGTATCGGCAAAATATCGGGGAGGGTCCAGAAAACATCTTATCAGCAATATCGACGAAAGTATCGGCAAATATTGGGTAGCATAAAAAATGCATAATATATTCATTTTTTTTAGATTTTTAAACATATAAAGAAATAACAACATGAAATAAACACATTGGCACATAAATATGAAGAAAGCATTGATATATATGATGTCAAATCGAAATGATACATCAAAAATGATACCAAATCCTACTGATCCCTGATAATTGTCCAATCAAGGACTCAAATGTGGAAAACCAATACAAAATAACATCACATATATAAAAGTATCTCATCATCATGAGTTATATGTAGCAAAACAAATAAAACTAGCAGCTATCTATCTGAAATCAATGCCCTCTCCCCCTTTTATGGGAAAACATGATGGGTTGTTTGTCAGGTCTGCGCCTAGTAGTAGAAGGCCCTAGCCCTGGCCCTACACCTAGTGTCAAATAATGAGTGCTAAGTATGGAGTTGTGCTCTCCTATATCTATAGCAGATGGTGTTGATGCTGATGCTCCCACAGTCTCCTCCTCCTCTGACTCATCCTCCTCCTCCTCGTGCTGCTCCTCCTCCGAGTCGTCCTACTCTTGTTGCCCCTGTTTTGATGGATCATCTGGCTCTAACCATGAAGGTGACTCCTCCAAGATGGGCTCCTCAGACTCCACCCTCCACTGAGACAATACATCAATATTGTCTAAGGAAATGGCATTTGGATCCATTAGTGCTTCTATTTGCTTCACTCGAAGTCGGATATTGTAATGCACATACACTAAATCATTGAGGCGTGCAAACTCCAACCTGTAAGAGTGTCAAAAAAACTAATGAGTCTTGAGTCTTGAGTTTTGACACTTGAAGGTCATAAATTAAAAATTAAAAATAACAATAAGTGTAATTGCTCAACTGAAGGCTAGAGCTCAAAGTTATACCTATTGCGTTTTTTTGCATGTATTTTCTCAAATACACTCCAATTGCGCTCACACCCTAAACTTTGAAGAGCTACATGTTTGACTCAAGATTCTTATGGCCAATTTCTGCAAATTTGGTGCCCTTGCACCATAGCTTCGCCACCAAATATCGACAACAAAACAAAGAAATAAAAAAATTCAAAAACTTAAAACATAATTAAACTTTCAAATAAAAGTTACATAATTGAATTTTGAAAGTCTAGAATTATAAGGAAATTCTAAATTGAAAATTCTAATTTCTAATGAGTGATGACTTGTCACTTATGTGGCATGAAGAGGGTCCCTTCCCTAATAGCATCATCAAAGACAAATAGGCCAATACAATCCCAATAAAACTGTATCTAGCGATTGATTTTGCTACGAAGCTTAGGATCAGGTACCATCCTATGAATTTAGGAATGGAGCCCTTCCATCACCTTGCCATCAAAATCAAAGCCGCATTTGTATGAAAATGTCGGGTTGAGGAAGAGTGTTATTGCATGAATGGGTCGATGAAGCATCCATGTTCACTGACTATCAACCACATCCCATAACATCATATGCCTATCAAGCCCAGCAAAACCCTTGTCTGCATAATAAGAACGAATGGCCTCCTTGGCCCTATCCATGGCCTCATACAAATAAGCCATTGCAGGGTTCTCCCCATCTACCAATCTCAAAACCTTTACTATAGATTCACTAATTGAGCATGCTTCTTCTACTCCCTGCCAAAATGTGTCAGAGTACACCATTTTTGCAATGGCTCTCCCGTCTTGTCTCCTGCTATATCTACAATCACACCACTCATCAGAAACAAACATTTGCTTCAACTCGAACTGGCATCGAAGCAAAGACAGAAGAGTAATAAAGTTTGTCGCAAAATGTGTGATTGCAAGGCGCCGCAACTCCTTGTTTCTAGTGAACCTCCTCATGAAGCTAAGAACAAAAGCCTGGTTATAAATCAACTTGGGGGCACTCCCAACCATATCAACCACCTCCTTGATGAAGGAGAGTTTCCCCATATCCTCAAGCAGCAAAATGATACAATGTATTGCACACGGAGTCCAGAACAATGTGCGATGCCTCTCCATAAGCATCTTGTCGGGAAACACATAATTAGCTACATTGTATGTTATGACTTGCGCCACATCCAATTTCCCAAATGAACCCATCTAACAACTCACATATCGTTGTTGCATCTTTGATATGTGTTTATGCATCCACTGATTTAATAAGCATGGTACCTTTAAGACAATGTACCAAGAAATTTAGAAGGGTCCTAACCTTCTTATTTGCCCATCCATCAGACATCACTGTGCATTCAGAAACTCCCCATGTTTTTCTCAACTCCGCTAATCTAGAGTTGATGTCTTGTTTTTCTGTTTGAAGAATTGGCCCCCGCAACTCCTCATATGTAGCACTTTTGTACCCTGGGCCCACAACAACTATAGCATCACACATTGGCTACCAAAATGGATTTGTTTTGGTGATGCTGAGAGGTAAGTCGCTCCAAAAAAAACACCTCCCCATGACTCTATCTGCTTCTTGCTTCTCCTTCTTTTTAACAATTGATTTTATGCTAGGTTGTGCTCCATGTCCTATTCGTGGAACAAAAAATGATGACTTCCCACTAGCAGTAGCAAGTGATGTTGTGGAGCCCCTCCCACTACCCTTAACATCAAAATCTGAAGAAGATATCACAAAAGATCAACCTGCATGTTCAACCTTGCTTCTGTTGATTTGGGGTAGCATCGGATGTGCTCCAGCAATGAAATTTGGTGGAGATGTTGGGGCACATGAGATCTCCAATACCCAGAAAGGCTTTGGGCAGATTCTAAACACCTCAGGAGATATTAGTTTAATTAATATTTTTAATGGAGTCCCTAAGTCTAAACTTAGGGAAAATAAAATATTAATGTGTATTAATATAAATCTGTGTTAAAATGGTCCAAAAGACATGGAACAAGCCAAATTTAATCTTAGCCATTGATTAGGGACTTAATCTTGGCCGTTGATATGTCAATAGGAAAAGTATAAGAGGAGGCTTGAGGGTCACTTGGAGGATACACCATCGTGATCAATCATTCTATTCTCTAGAGTGGGGTTGCTAAGAGAGATAGAATCAATGATCGGGAGAGCAACTGAGGGGAATTGAGTACAGAGAAATAGAGAAGGCAGAGATTGTGCTGGGAGAGCAGCGCAACAGCCAAGGAGAGTGACGCAGAGCCAGCAAGGGCTCACGTAGGGCCACGCAGAGGCAGCCAAGTGTTGCGCAAAGCACCAGAGAGGCCAACGTGTCTGACGCAGAGGCCCAGAAACCTGACGCAGGGCCTCCTAGGGCTGACGCAGGGCCAACGTGAGACAGAGAGGGGCTGATGCAGTCCATATTGGGTAGACGCTAGGGTTGCAGAGCAGTTTTGTGTTGAGGAGCTACCGGAAGGATTTTTCGAGGTTTCAGCCAGGAAATTTCTCTCAAACTGTGAGGTATAGCTGTTAAGGAAATTCTCTGTTGGGTAGGCCAGTTTCGACACCCAGACTATACTCTGATATTGCTTAATAAGAAAACGCTCAGATAGTTGCACCTGTTTTCCCGCATTGGGTATTTCCGGGGACATTGGTCTAAAAATAATGGTGTCATGTGGTGTGTTTGTTCTTGTTTCTTTTAGTAGCTGATTTGTAATATGTTGAACATGCGCTGGTGTTTATTTTTAATATTTACTTTGTAAATAACTTGTTAAAGAAAAATAACAAGTAGGTAGGAATAATCAGAAAAGGTGCATGAAGGGTTTCTAAACTAAGGAAAATTAAAAACTTCAACATGGTATCAGAGTGTGATTGCAGATCAAAGGAGGACTAAAAGACATCAACCGAGTGGAGCAATAGCAGCAGAAAATAGTTGTCCCGAGGTGACAGAATTTGTTTCTAGCAGAGCAGCAACGAGGAAGGGTGACATAGTGCCTGCGTCATCAAGGGTGAGCCAGGAAGAGGCAGCGCAGAGGCTAATGAAGGCAAAAGAAGCCTCACGCAGAGCCACGCAGTAGTTGGGAGGGCTGACGCAGTTGGCTGAGGAGGCCGGGTTGCTGGTGTCGGGATTGCGCAGAGCCTAGCAGCTATCACCTTCATGTTGTTGGGGTTTAGAAGGCTACGGGAATATTGCAGAGTGGAGCTGGTGAGGTACTATAGTCAGAACAGTACCTGACAGAGCAAGGCCAAAGAAGTTATTACCGAGGGTTTCTAGCCGAGGAACCAAGATTAGTAGTGCAGTTGCACAAGACGATCAGAGTAGGGGGCATCTCGACAAGTGACAGAAGGATTTCCAGGAGGGAAATCAGGACTCAGAGGGAGTCCAGAAGAGAACTTCCAAACGGGAAGTAGAGATTCAGAGGATTCGAACAGAGAACTTCCAGGAGGGAAGTAGAGAAGCGTCATGGCATTACACGGGGTAAGAGACCAACATAGACTGGACGGAGCATCGAACTTCGTAGTCTAGAAAGCCAAAATCTTATTAGTGCTTGAGAGGAATCGTGTCAAGAACTTCGCCTTGAAGGTTATAGCTATCTCAGTCGACCCCAGTGATAACGACAAGTACGAAGAGGCGATGGCGAGGGCCAAGTGCATTATCCTTGATGGGGTCAAGGATCATGTGGTACCACATATAGCCGAGAAGGAAATGATAGTTGAGATGTGGGAGGCTCTCAAGACCCTGTAGTAGCATACTTCTGTGCAGAGAAGAATGCTGCTCGAGAACCATATGAGGTCATATCAGATGAAGAAGTGTCAATCGATTGACACCTTCCTCAGAGGACTGAATAAGGTCCGAGACCAGTTGACTGTTATAGGAGCGACACCGGATTAGGAGCTTATGGTGAGGACAGCCATGAATGTTGTCTCAGAAGATTGGGAAGTGTTTGTCCAAAGTATCCTGGGCAGAGGGACTCTCCCATCTTAGGACGAGATGTGGGCAGCTCTTCGCCAAGAAGAGATCAGACGACAGTTGAAGATAGGTAGCATTAGCAAAGGGATCAAGGTTAAGCAGGAGGAGGAGGATGTGGCCCTAGCATCTGAGAGAAAGCAGGAAAAGCGGCAGAAGAAAGATCTCTCCAAGATCAAGTGCTTCCACTATAGCGAGATGAGTCATTATGCGACCCAGTGCCCAAGGAAAAATAGTAAGGGAGAGTCTTCTGTGACTAAAGCAGCGCCAGCACAGGCAGAGAAGGAAGTTTTGAAAGATGATGACTGTGCCATAAGTGCACACGCACCACTTGAGCAAAAGTGGGGAGACATCGAGTTGTAGTAAGGCAGACTACAGGCGATGAGGGGCAGGATCCTTGAGGTACCTAGCCTCTTGGATTAGACCTGGCTACGGGAGCCCCGACGAGGAGTAGGATTGGCTGCGTGGATAGAGACGGATGCAGATTGAGCGACAGAGAGAGCTACAGTGCAGGAGTCCCGAGACAGCGCAGAGCTAGCAGGCTGCAGCAGTGCGAGATGCACATGAGTGTTGCACCAGTGTAGGAAGGCACAAAGAGGTGTGCAATGGTGCGAGATGCAGGGAGTTGTTGCAATAGTGCAGAGGTTAGAGAGGGAGCACTTGTCAGTGGCAGAGGGAGCTTCAGCATCAGTGGATGTCTCTAGCCTAATAGGGAGGTTAGTTCGGAGATCAGTTACTTACTTCTCAGTAACTGAGTTGCAGTGCAGCAGTGGGCAGCACGATGCAACATGATGAGAGGAGGTGCAGTGTTGGGAGAAAGGACCAGCAGCAGCACAGATGCAGAGGGAGTTCCAGTGCAAATGCAGTGTTGGGAGGAGGGACCAGCAGCAGCATGGATGCAGAGGGAGTTGTCGTACAGATGTAGCAGTGGCAGAACCATGGGCAACAGTACAGGAGGAAGCAGTGCAGAGGATGTTGGGCAAGAATGCCTAGCATCAACATAGGTACCAATGCCGGATGATCAAAGTAATACTCAGTGAGGAGTATTGCTAGAGCACAGTCCTCGCTAAGAGGGAGTGTTAATTTGGGGTAGCATCGGATGTGCTCTGTTGACCTCTACCGGTCAACTACCCATGCAGTACACCCCCCTATTTTTTGCAAAAAATGGGCAGCACCTGATCAGCGTGTCCGTGCCATCCTGCAGTCATCAGTAGCTTGATCAATCTAATTGTAAACCCAGTCTGCATGTATTAATTGTAAATAATCCTAGCAGATGTGAGTCGTGTTGAAAATTGCCTAGGTGGACCTAACTTTCTTATGATAATCTATGTCCCGGAAGGTTTTTTGTCTCACCGATCCA